>JABFDZ020000054.1:5141690-5152859 GCA_019775955.2 Pollimyrus isidori
TTAGTTAAGTTCTCCCCAAGCGAGCTTGATGGGCCGAATGGCCTCCTCTCGTTTGTATAGTTCTTATGTTCTTATTTAATATAATTATGAGAATGAAAGCCAGTGTACATGTGACCTATAAAACAGTGTGTTCTTGGTGCATCATTTCAAACACTCATCTTTGACTTGCTTTATGATGGTTGTAACAGTCATTGGGGACCAAAGAGTTTCAGGACTGCTGCTAATACATATCAGCCCAATGAGGAAAACTAAAGCTTTGCTCTGTGAGACAGTGTCATTGACAGTAATCTTTGATTGGACGCAGCTGCACTACAATTCAAAGACACTGAAGACCGAATCACCAAACACCTCCCGTGGATCCTCTCTGCCCAGGACGCTGTCGAAAGAGTCCAAGCTGTATGGTATGAAAGATAGCAGCACTCCCAGTCCTCCCAGTCCAGCCCAAAGCAAGACTAATACACTCCTTCCTCCCCCCACCCCAGCAATTCCGTCAGGTACTGGTAACCCTAATTGTGCATGCATGTATTCTCTCGCTCAGTACCTAATACCTGCATGTTTTTAGTGTGTGTGGTATTCGTACGGTGCAGATATACCTAACTTAACGTCCATGTTACATTCTGGGGAGCTGGTTGTTATGAGATTCGGAGGTTCCGTGAACATGTACTGAGCACGGCTAAGTAATGCCATGAATAAATTCATAGGGCTTTGTTTACAGGCATGATGTGCTTGCGTTCTGCGCGATGCACGCAGAAATGCACACGTTTTTTTTGCATGCTCTGAGGCCGATTGTGTCCAATACATCCCATTGTTAGATGAAGATTTCTTTCAATTATATCCTTATGGCCTATGGACGTTAATGTGAATGAATGTTGTTTGGACGGACGTTGTATGAGGTATGCATGTACTGTGCAAAAGTCTTAGGCATAAATGTTCTAATCTGTTTTTCTAGATAGTATTTGCACTTTAGCTCAGAACAAAAACACGGTTTAGCATTAGAACCTAGGAAAATTAAGAGTAATGCAGTAAAAACTAGAAAAATTTGTTCTTTTCTCCAAAAAGTTACTGACCTCTTGTTGGATGGCTAGATGAATATCCTTTCAGCAAATCTCTCTTCCGGGGCAGCTCAGCCATTCCATGTTTTTATTGAATTTCATCATGAGGTGTGTTAGTAGCCAAGTCAAAAAATATGTCACTGAGATAGTTGATGCAAATACTGGGGATGATTTTCTGGGGATGAAATGCTAAGTTGCCACGCTTTGACTGACATAATATTATAGTTTTATACCAATACGATGATCATTTAATCAGCATTTCATTTTTGAGTTTGGCACAGTGCTGTACATGAGTGTTCTTATAGCACATGTCCTGCTGATACAGGAGATGATGCACCAATGGTGTTAGAAGCCGAAGAGCAGCCTTTGGCTCTTGTTAGTCTTATAAGCCCTTTGTTATCAGCGCATATTGGACACGTAGCAAGTGTGATTCCTGTTCTGATGGAGAGCTCGCTTGCAGCCAAAGGTAAAGGCAGTGGAGGTATGAAGACGGCCAAGCTGTACGCATGGGTGGCCCTACAGACACTGCCTGAGGAGATGGTGATCAGCCCCTGCCTGCTGGACTTTCTGGAGAAGGCCTTGGAAACCATCCCCATCACACCTGTGGAGAGGAACTATACTGGTATGAACCTGTTGCATCCAGCAAAGAGGTTGTATGCTTAATGTTGGCCACCAGAAGACATCCATGACCCCGAGCAGAAAAAGCATTAGAAATGTAGATGGATAATCTGGTAGAATGTCAGCAACATTTCAAGAAGTATGAAAATATAACTTCAATTCTCACCCCGTTAGCCATGAACTCTCAGGATGAAGATGTAGGCCCTTTTGAGTCTGTCGACGCCCTGGAGGAATCCACTACTTCCCTGGTGTCCTCCTCAACATCAGCGTACTCCTCTTTCCCGGTCGACGTTGTAGTTTACGTCCGAGTACAGGTTGTCATGCTCCCAGATCATTTCATTCTCAATCCCTCACATTTTCAGTGAACTCTATAATGCATATTTTACACTTTCGTAAGTGATTGATAGCACTGTAAACAATCAGTTTAATGTAAACCATTATTAACTCTTTGGGTAGGATTCCAAATCTTTATTAGTGTTATTTGTCAGGTTGGCATGGTAATACTCCTCTTTCTCCGATATTCAACCAGCCTTCTCAGATCCGCTTCAGCTGCCTGCCTATGTCAAGGGTGGAATGCATGCTGAAGCTACCATCCCTTGACTTGGTCTTCTCGTCCAATCGCGGCGAGCTGGAGTTGCCAGGCTCTATTCACCAGACCGAGGGACCCCACCCAACCCTGTCGGGGTCCCCACTCACCCACAGTGTCCTCAAAGTCTCCACTACCAAAGGTAGGAACCTCACCCTCCCTGGGCACCTAACTGTCCTTAATCAAGCTAGTCATAAGAGAATGGAATCTTAAAAGCCATTGGATGTGAACATAAGTGGGTTTTAATAGCAGCTAATTCACACTGTCAGTTTCGAAAGCTTAAATTTGCATTCAGATATCTGTCATGCTGTCTGCTGCTAAAATGTCAGAGGTACACATCACCTGATGAGAGTGCTTCCTTCCTAGCCTCCTCCCCGGGGCTGGGCAGCCCCCTGGGCAGAAGCAGACACAGCAGTAGCCAGTCGGACCTGACGGGACCCCCCAGCAACTCCTCCGGTCTCAGCTTCACAGCCTGTATGTCCGACTTCTCGCTCTACGTCTTCCATCCGTATGGGGCTGGCAAGCAGAAGTCGACAGTCACCGGCAGACCCCCAGGACCCTTGGGTATGGTCTGATCTGCCTAATGAAGAGAGTCATGTTTGTCAGATTACTGGAATGCGCGACAAATTTTGTGGAGGCACTGGGGTTATTATGTTGATGGTGATATGACCAGTGTAGATAGTTTAGGTCAGAGGTATCAAGCTGCAGTCCTGGGGGGCCGGAGTCCTGTGTAGCTTAGTTCTTTCCCTGTTCTACCACAAATTATTCATCTCAAGAACTGTGTGGTAATTAGTACAAGGAGTTGAATCAGGTGTATTAAAGGTGGGGAAACCAAAAAATGTGCATGGTTGCGGTCCCCCCCAGGACTGGAATTTGACACCTGTGGTCTGAATCAGCTGTAGTTATTTTAAATAATAGTTGTGGTCATATGTGGCTATGGTTACTAGGGGGGGTTCGGTACCGACCTTAGATTTGGGCTCCTGGTTCTGTTAGGATTGGCACTGGTGGATAGTCTCTTATGTCTAGAGGGCCGTATCTGAAAGGTTGAAGCCCATTAGATGCAGCTTTGATGCCATTGTTGGCTGTCCCGTCCCCCCCTCCATCTCAGGCTCAGTAGATGAGGAACCCTCCTCAGTGACTGGAAGAAAAGATTCCCTCAGCATCAACCTGGAGTTTGTGAAGGTCAGTCTGTCCAGGATGCGCCGCACTGGAGGGCTCACTTTCATCGAGAGCTTTGTCCCCTGCAAGGGGGGAAAAATGGACGCCACCCTCATTAACATCTCAGGTACCCACACATCAACTTCCCAATCCATGGCCGAATTTAATATCGGTGATGTAGCTTGACATGTGATATAACTTTATTGAAAGTCCTGTATGTACTAGTATGAATCTGTTGCTATTCACGGGTTGTTCCCTGGCATGCCCTTGTTTTTTGATACATTCCAGTTGCTCAACACTTGCCATTCTTCCACAGCTGTGTGTGATATTGGCTCCGCCTCCTTAAAATATGACATGAGGAGGCTGAGCGAGATCCTGGCCTTTCCCCGGGCTTGGTATCGCCGGAGCATCGCACGCCGCCTCTTCCTGGGGGACCAGACCATCAACCTGCCAGGTGAGGAACCCAGCGCTCACTGCCACTGGTCCACGTTCCTTATGGCAGGTCACGCCCACAAGTATTCATATCATATCAGAGGTTGAAGGAAGATAGCTAAGAACTAAAGGAGTGTAGTATCTCTGTAGCAAAGCCAGCACTGCAGGGATGCATTGGAGAGACTGGTTATAGGAACGTGTCCCCCCCCTTCCTGTTACGGCCAGCATCAGGCCCGACCACGCCTGACTCTGTAGAGAACGTGGCCCAGCACCTGTCGCCAGACTCCACACGGAAGGCCTACTGGCGGACCTGGGACCAAGCCAACCAGTCGTGCTCCTTCCAACACATGCCCCAGTCGCCGAGCGTGTTCGGGGAACATTCCAGCAACATGTCTCCCGGGCCACTGGCCCACCTCAAGTCCCCCGCCGCCGCCCGCTCCCGCAGCGTCTCGGATTCCTCGGTACCTAGAAGAGGTGGGCTGCCATCTTTGCCAAAAGACCTTTTCACTGGGTTTTGGACAGGTCTGTGGCCTGTAATGCAGAGCACCAAAGAGGGGACACCTTCCCAGTCGGTTATTGTGAAGGTGACGCGACAGAAATTCTCTAAAATGTCTTTTATTAACCAAAATGCATGTGCCTGTAAATATGTTCATGTTGCTTCTCACATTCCTTCATGATGTTTCAGCTATTTTAAGTGGCAAATTGCTACATTTTATTTACAGCTTCTTGTGCATTGTAAAGCATTTCCAAGTGTTCAATCCACATGAAGCTGAACCTGACCAGAGAATTTCACTGCCACACTGAGTATATATATATAAGCAAAATTTGTAAAGTGGGAATACAGTAACAATTCAGTCGATGCAGGACAGGTATACAAATGTATAGTCACTGATGGTTACTGAGTAGCACCCATGCAGAACCCTCTGTGTGTGCATTGCAGATTCTGTCTCCAAGGTTGCCACGCCTTCCTTCAATAGGAACAACAAGGTGGGTGCCCAGCAGGGGGTGCCGTGGGAAACGCTGGTGGTGTTTGCCATCAACCTCAAGCAGCTCAATGTGCAGATGAACATGAGCAACGTCATGGGAAATAACACGTAAGATTTTTGCCTCTAAATGACATTTGCGCACAATCATGTGATGCTGAAACCGCTTACTCAGGGAAAATCTTATCCAGCCACCATCAGTTATACTTAGAGCACTGCATTTACATCACATGGAAAGTTACACTGCTAATCCTACTCTTCCCGTAAATATATGGCTTATGCTATAAGACATAAGAAATCAAGGTTTCATCTTATTTGAGATTAAGGTGGACATCTTTCATCCCAGGGGGAAATTCCATATTAGTTACTGGTTCTGCTTGCAGTCCTACTATGGATGTCCAGTCAGCTGTGTGAGCAATTTGTAGGTGTTTCTGAGAGATGCCCCCCCTGCTTCTGCCAGGTGGACTACCAGCGGGCTGAAGAGCCAGGGCCGGCTGTCCGTGGGGAGCAACAGGGACCGGGAGATCAGCATGTCCGTGGGGCTGGGAAGGTCCCGGCTGGACTCCAAGGGAGGCGTGGTGGGGGGGAACATTGACGTGAACACCCTTGAGATGGTCTGTAAGTGGAATTTTAGTGGTTGTCAGGTTCTCCATGCTACAGAGATGGAAAGCACTATAGAGAAAAGAATATATATCCATCCATTTTCTAACCCGCTTATCCTACTGGGTGGTGGGGGGTCTGGAGCCTATCCCGGAAGCAACAGGCACGAGGCAGGGAACAACCCTGGACGGGGGGCCAGCCCATCGCAGGACACACTTGCACACCAACCACTCACATATGCACACCTACGGACAATTTAGGAACTCCAGTCAGTCTCAGCATGTCTTTGGACTGTGGGGGGAAACCGGAGGAAACCCCACGACAACATGGGGAAAACATGCAAACTCCACACACATGTAACCCAGGCAGAGACTTGAACCCAGGTCCCAAAGGTGTGAGGTAACAGCGCTGACCACTTTCTTTTGTTTTTTCTTTCCCTTTATTGCCTTGTATTGCACAATACTGCACAAGTAAACCTTTGCTGGGTACCATGTTTCCCACCAGACGTTGCACTGGAAACCTACTGCTTACCTTTCACTTTTTATCACAGAATGCTCTGTAGATCTAATGGAGATAAAATCTCTATTTATCACTTCTTACTCAAATGTAGGAGCCAAGACAACAGATCCCACTGGTAGAATTAAGAGCTGGATCGCATGGCATCTTGTTAATATTTTATGGTGTAGTTATTAGGTCACAGGTACATCAATGAAGGATCCATGCTGTAGTATTTTACGATACAGAGTGTAAAAGGTGGAGTTGGTTATTAGGGTTTGACTCTTAGCCGCATTCTGTTTAAATACTCCCCTATACTGACCAACTGTACAACCCCTCCACATCACGCATGATGTTAGCCAAGCTGAGTTTGTCAACTTGGTTCCACAGCACATATCTCTGAGCACCCCAACCAGCAGCCCAGCCACAAGATCCAAGTGACAATGGGCTCCACCGAAGCTCGAGTCGACTACATGGGCTCCAGCATCCTTATGGGCGTCTTCAGCAATGCTGACCTTCAGCTGCAGGATGAGTGGAAAGTCAACCTCTGCAACACCATGGACACCAGCCTGTCAGAGAAAAGGTACTCATATGGTCATACATAGTCAAGGAACTCAGGTTCTTCTTCTACAAAGCAAAGGTGGTCCCTGGGTCATTAGGTTATCAGATATTTCACACATCACCTAACTTCTTCTCTTGGGTCAAGGGGTCGGGAACACACATTCACAGACTGGGGCATGATCACACATTTCATTTAATATCATAAACTACATGAAGATGACGAAATGGTGTATTTTCAACATTCAAATGGATAAATAAATAAGGAAAACTTAACTCATGTCACTATTTCTGGCCTCTTTTCACTGAATCTGTAGCAATTTTAATGTGTATGAATGAGCCATTGTCACCTGGCCACATCCCTACCCCCTTTTATGGCGCTGATGGGGATGTATCTGGATCACGTTTCTCCATTGCGCTGTTCATAAAATTACCTTGCGAATGCGATTTGAATACGCACTAATGTGGCTATTTATAATGTGAATAGCGATCTTCGGGTGAGAGCAGTACTACACGCCCCGATGCAGGTAAAACAAAGTAAGGTGACTTGGTTTACATTTTTTACCAATTTAACCTAATTTTAAAAATGTTTATACTTTCGCCAATGGACGTTTTGAGAAGAAGACAGATTATCGATTTAGTCAGCGTTCTTTTCATGTTTCTAAAAATAGATTTCAGCGAGTTATGAATGGAAATACACAAGAAAGATATGCGGCATCGGCAACGATGCCGTCGACCCCAGTGGGTTAAATTCACTTTCAGACAATAAGCCATTTCCAACCTTGATTTTCTTCTCCTACACTTCAGCGAGATCTTTGTCCATGGCGATCTTCAGTGGGACATCTTTCAAGTGATCATCTCCCGCTCCACCACACCGGACCTCATCAAGATTGGCGTGAAGCTACAAGAGTTCTTCACACAGCAGTTTGACACCAGCAAGCGAGCTTTGTCCACATGGAGTCCAGTTCCCTACATGCCCCCCAAAGCCCCGGCTGCCAGTGCTGAGAAGGGAAATACTGAGACGTGTATGTATCTCTGGTTTGTTCTGCCCCATCCTCAAGGGTTCTTCCTGTAGTTAAACCCTCTCTGCAGAATTTGATTAGCGCCTGATTAGCAGTAGCTTTTTTTCACAGCACGCCCTTTTCTACCAGTCCAAGATCAATGATCATCTGATGACTTCAGAGGAGCAGAATAAGTAGCGTGAGGCCCCTGAGGAAGGTGTAGGCAGGAGTCAGTAAAGTGCGACTCATATGCTACTGGAGATTGCATGATCAGAAGGTTTTACAGTACCAGTACAAGTATGGACATGCCAGGCAATCTGAAAAGGAAAGTGATAGAGTGTCGCATCAAATGACCCGACCACCTGATTTAAACACAGTAGAAATAGTCTGACCATAGAGTAAAGTTAAAGTGGCCAATGAGTGTTCATCATATGTGGGCAACCTTCTGAGTTCCGTCACACAGAGATTTATTTATTTATACAGTACACACTTTTGTCCAAAGCGACAAGCATGCAAGGAAGACAATGCATTAAAGCTATACAACACAATATAGACATAGCAAAAGCGAAATGCAAATATTCAAATGAGAAGACAAAGTGCAACACAAGACACTAGCTACTTGTACAGGTGTTTCTGGAACGCATGGGTCTTGAAGCATTTTTTGAAGGTTGAGAGAGAACCGAATTACCAGATGTGTTTTTTTGAGTAATTCCACCATCAAGGGAACAGACATGGGAAAATACCTGGCCACCCTAGTTAGTACCCCTCACCAAAAATACAACCCCTTCGATTGTGGCGTGTTCTCAACACAATCAGGGTGACACCCTTCACAAGATCCCACAAATGGGATTAGCTCTTGAAGACCATTGATGAGGTTTTGCTGTAATATACTACAACATGCTTCAACTGAATTTCATCTGCAAAGAAGTTGTATAGATGAGCTGTGGATAATATCAAGTTGCTCTGACATCTTCTGGTACCTCTCTTCCAGACATGGACGCGGCTCACCATCGGCACTGGCCCAACGTGTTGAAGGTCATTGCCGGCTGCCACATCTCACTCTTCCAGATGCCCTTACCAGAGGATGCCGTGCAACTGGGGGGCTCCATGAGTCTCCACGGCAACCACATGACTCTGGCCTGCTTTCATGGTCCCAACTTTCGTGCTAAGTCCTGGGCATTGTTTCATCTAGAGGAGCCCAACATTGCCTTCTGGACTGAAGCTCAAAAGATATGGGAAGATGGTATGTACCCATTAATGATTAGTCTGCAAGAATTTAATTGACAAATATCTGGAAATGCAGGAAATTATTTTTTTTATACACTATAAAATGAATCGTAGCAGGATTGAGTTGTTGGACTCTCTGTACGTTGTTGTCTTGCATGTTCTCTTTACTGCGAGTAAATCCTTATTCCTGCGAGAAAGCACAAAGAATTGCAGTTTGTGTAATTTGCAACTGATAAGTCAACTCAACTGTTCCTGTAGAAAATGTCAGGTTATAGGATGGGTTCTGTGTTGCTTTTCCTCCTCTAGGATCCAGCGACAACTCAACCTACATTGTGCAGACCCTGGATTTCCACCTTGGTCACAACACCATGGTGACCAAGCCTTGTGGAGCCTTGGAGAGCCCTATGGCCACCATCACCAAGATAACTCGCCGGCGACATGAGAACCCCCCACACGGGGTCGCCAGCATCAAGGAATGGTTCAGCTATGTCACTGCCATGAGAAATGAAGGTCTGAAAGTTTAAACCATAAGTAAACCAAAACCAACTCTTTGCTGCTTTGCCAACAATTATTCATAGTCATAGGCCCTGCATCAAATTGCCTTCCTCCTAAGGGGAATATATATAGTCAAATATGGAATTATTTAATATTGCTATGGATTTAGCAGTGTATATCAAATCTAGACGAGGAGCTGTTTAGATTAGAACAAAATTAGTTCCATTCAAAAGTTTGGACACACCTACCCATTGAAAGGTTTATTTGTACTATTCTCTGCATTTTAGAATAATTAAGAAGACATCAAAACTATAAAATAATATATATGGAATTATGCACTGACCATGCGTTGATTTTGAATAATACAAAAAATACACTAATAATACTCTTTAACAGCTGTAGTCTTTGGTGGCACTAAAGTAGGTTCCTGCGTCTCCTCAGAGCTGAACCTCCTGCGAAACGTCGATGGCAGCGCCCCCCAGAATAGCACGGCGGCGAAGACCTCCAGCCTGCTAAGCGGCTTCCGCGGCTCGTCCAGCTACAACCATGAGACAGAAACCATCTTTGCCCTACCCCGGATGCAGCTTGACTTCAAGTCCATCCACGTGCAGGACCCCGTGGAGCCCTTGCTCACAGGTAGGACCAAACTAGAACATCAGGTATCACCTGGTGGTAACTTGGTCTCCAAATATGCTTTGACCAGTCCCAGTAGCAGGTAAACTTACTTACTATTAAAATAATGAGTTCATTAAAGCAATTACAAGCTTGACAGGAAACCCATGTCTGATGTTGATTGGGTTTGGTTGTACTGAGGCTTTTTGGAAGAGCCTTCTGTGGTTGTCGATAATCAGAGTCTTATCTTAATATCTCTCTCCGCACACAGATACCAGCAGCAGACCCAAGGTTGAGTGCAGTGTGGTAACGGAGTTCACGGATCACATATGTGTCACAATGGATGCTGAGCTTATCATGTTCCTGCATGACTTGGTGTCCGCCTACCTGAAGGAGAAGGAGAAAGGTATTTACACATATGTGTAACCACGAGCCCCCGGTCTTCAGACTATAGTTTCATAATATACAGTTTAAAGTTTTCGAAATTTGAAATTTATCTAAGAATCAGAGTCCCACACAAGCTACCCCATGAAATATCTGTTCATCCATATTCCAGGCCATTGTATCACATGATTAACTGGTCAAATACAAGGGTAGATAGTTCATGTGCTGAAAGTAAAAATCCAGACAAAGATTTGGTTTCAGCCAAGCAGTTGAGTATAAAGGTCGTAGTCATTGAGTATTCAACTGCTTGGTTGAATCAAAACATACAGTAGGTCTGGATTTTTATTTTCTGTATCTAAACTACCCACCTTTGGATAAATAACAGAAAACTCAGATCAATTAAAAACTCTCGTGCAGCGCTCTTTGCCCCACGGACTTTTGCCACCCGCCCTGGTCAGAAGAGCCCCACCGCCCTCCAAGATGAATCCTCCACTTCCACCTCTGACAAGGAGAGAGAAGATGCAGTGAACTATACCACTGTTGACTGGAGAGAGTTCATGTGTAACACCTGGCATCTGGAGCCCACCCTCAGGTAGGGACCCCCAGGAGGCCGATGAGATTCACAAGGAGGCGGTGCAACCCCCATTCTCAAAGTGTGAATGTGTGTTTGTGAGGGATCGAGCCTTACACTATCTCTCACTGCACATATATACAGCAATATGAAAACGTTGTTTAATAATGTTTAATGATGCTTAAGGGGGCGGCATGGTGGTGCAGTGGTTAGCACACCTCACACCTCTGGGACCCGGGTTCGAGACTCCGCCTGGGCTTCCTCTGTGTGGAGTTTGCATGTTCTCCCCGTGTCGTCGTGGGGTTTCCTCCGGGTACTCTGGTTTCCCCCCACAGTCCAAACACATGCTGAGGCTGATTGGAGTTGCCAAATTGCCCGTAGGTGTGCATGTGTGAGT
>JABFDZ020000054.1:5199291-5225731 GCA_019775955.2 Pollimyrus isidori
ATATATATGTAATACTTTGATCCTCACCAGAAGAATTTTTCAATTACAAATATATTTTTTGAAAGAAATGTATATATATTTTCTTTCTTTATTTATTTTAAAATATAGACATATTTGTGACTGAAAAATTCTCCTGGTGAGGATCAAAGTATTATTATTATATTATTATTATTATACTGTCTCTGAAACCACCAATTCCAGAGGCTCTAGGCACAAGGCAGGGGAAATGCCAGGGCAAGGCGCCAGCCCATTGTAGGGTATTATTATTTATCAATATAATTTTTTTAAAATTTATTTTTTATAATATCTTTTTACAAGGATAAGTGTATGCAAGGTGGATGAATTATTCCTACTATTCTATTATCAGGGGTGTAGATTTGGGTGCGACATATCCCTACATTTTGGGAGTGGCGTGTGTGTTTAGGGGTCATGGGTTCAGGGCTGATCTGATTCTTACCAATGTTGAAACCAAACCTACAACCTTGACTGTTATGCAACTTTAAACATATCCTATGAAATATTACTGTGTGTAAATGCCTGTTTTCACTTGTTGTTTCAAAAGAACCTTGCACTATTCTACTCACATGACATCTGATACATAAACATGATGTATTAAATGTCATTATGAGGACAAATGGCTCTATGAAACCCAAACAGTTTGGTAGATGTGAAAAATTTATAATAATAATAATAATAATAATAACAACACAGAGAGTTTCTGTCCTTTTCTCATATAACCAGTCACCAAAAAAATGAACCAAAGTCAGGCTTTTGGGCGTCATATTTTGAGTCAGTTATGACTCATTTTTGTCATACTTGTTTGAGTTCACCATAAGAAAAATTAATTTCGTTTTTAACAATCTGTTTGTCACAAGGGTCTCTGTAAAGTATTCTGTCATTAAGACCTTTTAAAAAGAGAGAGTGGCAAACCACCAATCTTCGCTAATTCACGGCTACAGTGGCTTTCATTATTAAAGAAAAAAAGCCTCTAATGCAAGTTGTTTTCATATTCATTAACCATGTAGAATTATATGCATATATACAAGTTGTGTAAGATGGACGAAAACATACAACACCTTTCAAAAAATAATCACATAATATTCTACTCATTGTGTCCTCTCTAACTATTGTTTACATGACCAAACATTACTTGAAAACATTTAAATTGTCAGGTAAAATTTGACACTTTGCTTTAATTGTTCTGTCAAACAAAATGCCTGAATACTCATTGTGAAATAAACATGCTGCTAGCATACTGTACATGAAAAAGAAAAATATTAATAAGTACATACCAGTAGGACAAAGTCGCCTTGAATGGAGAGTGTATGCAATGCTCTGAAAGGCCAAATGTGCTACTTTTTAACAGACAATTCTGGAGATTTTTGCCCTTTGTTAAAGGGGGGCATCCATATATTAGACCAATGACGGAGTTTCGTATCAACAGCATGTACCCTTTTCTCTTCAGCAAATGACCTTTAGAATTTAACGGCTGCACACTTTCGAATGGAAAGAGTCAACTATGAATCACTGATGCATTGCTTCAAGTAAAATGCATAGGAAAAGGCCAATGAGACCATTGATTTCCGTCCAAATTGTACAAACAACTGAGAACCATCAAAATTCCTTATGGCAACACTGAACCACTTTTGTTCAGATTTTATTTGACATTCAATTATCTGAAATTTAAAATCAACACAGCTGTTTATTTAAGGTTAAGCCAGTTTCAAGGACTTTCCTGGCTGATACACTCCCTTCCTATAGGATATTAGTTTTCATTGCCTTTTAAATATGATTTTAATGTGTTCTATTTTCAATGTATCCATGTGCCTCTACAAAGCACTCTGAATTGCCTTACATCTCAACTGTGTTATATAAATATATTTTCCTTGCCTTCCTTCAGAAGGTGTTCACCCCCAACTGAATATTTACTCCTAAACATAAAAAATAAAACCATATACCTGAAATAAAAATGTTTATGTGCAGGCAGAAACATGGCCAGTTCTGGGTAGGAGCGCGTCCAAGCTAAGTTTTCCATAGAGGCCATGAAATGGAAGATTGGGCCCTGGCTACTGGGCATTTTCATGGAAATGTAGAAATGCTTGCCGGAGATCAGCAATATCTTTGCTACTGCAAACCCCTTTGAACCCAAGATTCATCTATCCATAGCACTTGTTTCCCATCTCCCTCTGTCCAGTGTCTGTGTTTATTTGCCCATCTCAGTCTGTTTTTTCTGTTGGTCATTCTGAGATACGGCTTTTTCTTTGCAATTCTCCCTGGAAGGCCAGCATCCCGGAGTAGCCTCTTCACTGTTGACGTTGAGACTGGTCTTTTGCAGGTACTATTTGATGAATCTGCCAGTTGAAGACCTATGAGGTGTCTATTTCTCAAACTACACACTCTAGTATATTTATCCCCTTGCTCAGTCTCCCCTTGCTGGCCTCCCTGTCCTCCTTGTATTGTGGTTAGAGCTGGTCTGTGCTGCTCTGTGAAGGTTGTAGTACACAGCATTGCATGAGATCTTCAGTTTGGAATGACCTTAATTTCTCAGAACAATAATAGACTGTTGAGTGTCAGAAGAAAGTTATTTGTTCCTGATCATATTGAGCGTGTAATCAACCCCACAATTGCTGATGTTCCAGATACTCAGCTAGTCGAAAGGAGGCCAGTTTTATTGCTTCTTTAATCAGCCCAACATTTTTTATCTGTGCTAAGATAGCTGCTGAAGGGTTTTCTAATGATCAATTAACATTTTAAAACTATAAACTTGCATTAGCAAATACAACATTCCACTGGAACACAGGACTAATTGTTGCTGATAATGGGCCTCTGGACACCTATTTACAGTAGATATTCCATTAAAAACTACTATTTCCAGCTGCGATAGTCATTAATCAACATTAACCATGTCGACTCCAGGGGTGTCCAGACAGTCGATTGCGATGTGTGTCACACTTATCATCTGTCTGTTACGATCGCGGGTTGTGCAGGGCGGTGAAGGAGGGAGATCCAGAACTGGAGTGAGGGTAAACGAGGGTTTATTGCACAACACAGACATATGACAACGTCAACGCCGCGTCTGCCAGAAAAGACACAGACATAGACTTAAGTACACAAGACAAGCACAGGACTAGCGTGCGGCAACAAACAATGGGTCATCACGGGAGGTAATGAGGTCGGCGTGGCACAAGGGAGGAGCGGACGACGTGGGACGTAACAGAATCCCCCCCAAAGGTGCGCACACCGAGCGCGCCCAAGGAGGGGCGACGGATGAGATGACACCAGACCTGGAAGACAAAAGCAAAAGCATCAACCCCGGGCAGGAAACAGGACCAAAACACAAAACAACCCCAAGGACAGGAACCAAGACAAAAGACGACACAGAACGGGGAATGTCGACAGATGAAGAAGGGGGAGAACGAGGGAACAGAAGGGCCCAGACCAAAAAGAGGGACAAAAGGGCCGGGAGTGAACAGGGGAACAAAGGGGCCAGAAAAGAATGAGGGAACAGAAGGAGGTGGAACAAATGGAGAAAGGGCGAAAGGACCGCAGGGCACCCGAAGGCCCCCAGGCAGAGGATGGGCAGCGACCGGAGGGGTCACACGCCAGGGCGAGCCAGGAGCCAGAGGGGGCCCCGCAGGGGCCACGGGGACGGGTCGAGGGACCTCAGGAGGAAGCCAGAGGGAACACCAGCATAGGCGGGCGGGAGGGGGAAGCTGGAAACGGCAAAGGCACCGCCGAGGCCCGGAAAGGCGCTGTCCGACGCCTCGGTGGAGCGGGGGGGGCCTGGAGGCAGCCCACGAGGAGCCGGAGGCGGGCCTGAGGACTGGCACTGAGGCACCAGAGGGGAACCCGGCGGTGACCAGCGACCATGAGCAGGAGGCCCTGCAGGCAGCCAACAGACTACGGCCAGGGGCTGCACGGGCGCAGCAGAGGGCAGGACGGGAGGGACCTGGACGTTGCTAAGGTGCCCCCTACCCTTCCGGGACACCGAGAGACGGGGACCCCGTTGGGCTCCATCCCTCTGGGGCACTGGCGGTTGCTCCGGGTGTCTTCCTGCATCCGGTGAATGCAGCAACCGGATCCCCGAGGGGTCCCACTCGAGCTCCTCTTCTTCTGCCATGAGGGGAGGATTGAGGGTGTTGTCCGGGACCTCCTCGGGGACACAGTGTCCCCCGCCGGACAAGTCCCGAGCTGCTGCGGTTGCAGCCTCAAGCCAAACAGGAACAGGCGGAACTGCGGGATGAGCAGGGACTGGGAGGACCGCGGGTGGGGCCGTGGGACAGTCCGGAGGGGGCCACAACCCCCCCCAAAGGCGCGCACTCCGGGCGTGTCCCCAGAAGGGCGTGGCGTGGCAGCCTCTGGAGCCGCAGTCGAAGCTGTGGGCGTGGCAGCCTCTGGAGCCACGGGTGCGGGCTTGGCTGCGTGCTGGGCAGCGGCGGCTGCGTACTGGGCGGCCTCGGGTGATGCAATAGCAGTCATCGGAGGCGCCTCGCAGCCCACTTCAGGCAGCGCAAGCGGCGGCAGGTCAGGCGCCGGCCGTTCGGGCAGTGCCCCTCTAAAAGCCCTAGGGATCCGTGGGATCGCGTCGCTCACCGGGCTTATCCGCCTCCTGGCGAGGTGGGCTGGCCGATAGACATACACCTCCAATGGTGGCAGGTCCCAGACGGTAGCGGCGTCAGCCCGCGCGAACGCAGACCTCCCTTGCCTTACGTCATCCTCCCCAGTGGGGCTAAGCGAGCAAGCGCCCACGGAAACGCCCGCTGCCCCCTGGCGCTCTCCTCTTGTCTCTCGCCGATTAAACCGAGCAGGCGGCCAAGGAGCCTTCTCGCTCGGGTCACCGGATAATGCTGACCAGCCGGGTGCTCCTCTGCTAAAAGGTCAGCGCCTCGGCTGGCCAGTTCCCGGGTTTCGGGGCTCCAATGAACCTCTGGCTGATACTGTCATAGAACGAATCCCTGCGGCAGGCCGAGCCGTTCGGCCTCGGTCTGCTACTCCGTGTGTTCGTGGAGACGCGCCATTCTGTTACGATCGCGGGTTGCACAGGGCGACGAAGGAGGGAGATCCAGAGCCGGAGTGAGGGCAAACGAGGGTTTATTGCACAACACAGACATATGACAACGTCAATGACGCGTCCGCCGGAAAAGACGCAGACGCAGACCTAAGTACACAAGACAAGCACAGGACTGGCATGCGGCAACGCCACACAGGCAGAAACAATGGGTGATCCCGGGAGGTAATGAGGTGGGCGTGGCACAAGGGAGGAGCGGACGACGCTGGACGTAACACCGTGCACTTGTGTGCCAATTTTTTTGTGTGCTACCAATCGTCTACTGTAAACATTTAGCACGCAAACATGTCAGAAGCCAAAAGATCGTAAACGTATCATTTTCATTCGGAGTGGGAACCATATTATTTATTTTTTTGTTTTCAATTTCAATTTTGTGCTCAAATTTGAAGTCCATATGTCTTACATGCAATGCGAACGTGGCTTTATGGAAGAAGGGAAATTTGAAGCAGAATTTTAAAACGATGCACAGTTTCCTCATAAAACAGCCATATGCAGCTGAAAAGTCCCAGAACTAAAAAGTAAGTTAGCAGGACAGCAGTCGGTTTTTATCAGGCTACATCTTCCCAGTGTCAGTGGTCCTACTAAGGTAGAAACATAAATTTATTTACACTTTTAAAATTTAGAGAATTACCTGGATTTGTCTGGATTTGCTGTGCGCATGTTAACTATGTAGAAAGTAGAGTAATAATAGTGTAACAGAGTAATAGCTATGGCTCCCTATTTGAACTGGTAGATCTCGGCACACTGGCCACTTGAAAAGTAGATCTTTTTTAAAAGTAGATCTTTTTTAGAAGAATTTCTGACCAATCTGATGTTA
Organism: Pollimyrus isidori; assembly: GCA_019775955.2. Classification (NCBI taxonomy): domain Eukaryota; kingdom Metazoa; phylum Chordata; class Actinopteri; order Osteoglossiformes; family Mormyridae; genus Pollimyrus; species Pollimyrus isidori. The sequence continues at coordinate 5,205,177 of JABFDZ020000054.1, forward strand.
TTTTAATGGACAAAAAACTTCTTTTTCAAAAGCAAAGACATTTCTAAGGGACACCAAACTATTGAATGGTAGTGTTGTACTAAGCGAAGCCTGAGGAAAGGTGAAAAAATCACCAAGGACCCAGTCACCAAAGCCACAGAGGTACTGCAGTATGAGTGCCTGAACCAGCATCATCTGGATCAGTTTCAAGCAGACGGTTCTGCGGTATGAGGGCCTAAACCAGCAGGCTGCAGGACAGTGTTAGTGTCAGGTCAAAAACCCTTTTTCTATCTATTACTGTCCAGCTGTCAATTGTATTTATTTATCTATGAAGCTGCACATTTTTCATTTTTGCTGTCAATTGCAATGTCAGTCTGTCGCAACCCAAACACATAAGCACATACTTTAAGCAATTTAGAGGTGCTATTTGACCTCACTGCATTTTTTGGACTGAGGGAGGAAATCGCATACCAGCAACAATTCAGCATGTATAGTACAAGGAGACTCCCCACACAGAGCGAGGCAGGTTATGAGGCATCATTACTACACACAGAGCGAGGTAGGTTATGAGGCATTAGTACTACACACTGAGTGAAGCAGGTTATGAGTTGTCAGTACTACACACTGAGTAGGCCAGGTTATGAGGCGACAGTACTACACACTGAGTAGGCCAGGTTATGAGGCGACAGTACTACACACTGAGCTATAGTGTCACCTTGAAACTTACTTGTTTCACCAAAATTGAAAATACCTGAAACCCATAGGCTCAGTACATCCTGGTTTCTGAAGGCATTTGAAATATTCAGGGTTGGTATTAAAGCATTACAAAGTACTTCCACTGCTTTTGGCGGTAACAAGCAATACAAATAATTACCTTTTAAAGTTAATTAAAACAATTAAAAGCACTGAAATGTGCCTGTGCTTGTTGCCAATTACTTTTGTCTTCTGTGGAAATAATAACAGACAAATGCAGCCTCTACCTTAATTTCCTGTTTATGATCTAACACAGGGGTGGTCAGCCTTATCTGCAAAGGGCCGATGTGTGTACATGTTTTTGGTAAAACCTGTATGTCAGCTGTTCAAACCCAGGTGTGAGGATTCTTCAGCCAATCAGTCCTCTAATAAGTAATCTAACTAGGGAGTTGCAGCAAAAACCAACACGTACACCAGCCCTTTCTGGGTAAGACTGGGCAAACCAGCTGCAACGACTTTACAGTGACACGATGAATGGGTGATATTAGGTAGAGTGATCTATAAAATTTGAGAGTTGTATTGTCTTGCACTGTGTCACAGTAGCAACATTAAAATATCTATGCGTGCATTTATAAGTGAAGTAACATAAAAGTTATTTTCCCTTGTAACTGCTTTCATAAGCAGTAATTGTTAAAGTAACAGAATTACTTAATTGAATTAAGCAACTAGTAGCTATCTAATGATTAATTTTCGGTAACTAGCACAACCCTGCAAATATCACACTTTGGTGTCGGTCTCTTTACCATCTGCGTTGCATTGCATATTATTAACAATGGTGTTGAATTTGAACAATAATGCAACTTTGTTTATATTTATCTATTTAAGCATTTCATATCCATCCACCCATCCATCCATTTTCCTGTAACCACTTGTCCTGTTCAGGGTTACGGGGGTCCGGAGACTGTCCAGGGACATTTCATATTATTGCTCTATATCTTTATTAAATACTTGACTGCTCCTTATTGGCATTGATGCAAAAGCATGACATTGGTCCAGAATCCATGACCCAGCTCCATGTGTAACTGCTGATTGTGTAAAACTGCAGTTGCTGAATGTTACTGAAAAAGTGCTGCAAGGTTCCATAACAAGACCACTGCCACAATTTGGGTTTTGTAGGTTGCAGGTTTATGCTGACGAGAATGTATACCTCTGCTTCCTTTGTGAAACAGGCAATGCTAAATTTGTGCAAGGATTTAAAGACTGTTATTCATCATCCCATGTTAAATCTTAAACTGGTCCAGTAAAAAGAAAGACAAAACAAAGTACAAGATTTTTTTCACTTTCTGCCCCTTGATTGGGATTTTAAAAGCCTGTAATGAATAAGACTGCACGTCTGGAATGATTAACTAGGCTGCCAAACTGGGATTTCTTAGCATATTTTAAAGTGATGGGTATTGCTTTTAAACCGAACACAAATGCTTGTTTGGCTTTTTATATCAGTGCCACACTGTAAGCATCACCACAGAAAGCTTGCACATTCCTGTCTTCTTCTTGTTTGGATTTTTGGAATATTCATTTCACCTTTGCTTTATGGTCTTGGGAGAATCTAGGTAGTAAATAGTTACATGTTGTCATCTGTATCAGTATAATTTGTAGGTTTATAACCTCAGTACTATAAATATATGACTGAGACCTACAAACGTTTTTTGTTTTGTACATATATGTTTTTAGCGCATACTTAATGTTTTGTAGAACATGAAACACAAACAGGTTTCATGCAAATATAGAGGAGAATTCTATGCTTGAGTTGAACACTCCTTGTGTTGGTTTTATGGCTTTATGATTAGACCATAGTCCTCTTTAGTCTAGTCCAAAGACACACATGGTCATAGAGTATGATTGTATATGTGTGCCTTGTGATGGACTCATATCCCATCCAGGGTTTACGCAGCATTAAGCCTGTGTCGGGTGGGGTCCAGACCCCCCAGTGTCCTAATAAAGATACATGTAAATGGATAGTGTGTGCTACTGGATATACAGCTGAATAGTTTTGGTAATGATCAGTGGGATATATGACAAGAAAATTATTAGTGCCTTATGCAAACGCATATGGTGAACGTACTGCAGCCATGAAGCGTAATAAAATCAGAGCCTTCCACCGCCATCTGATACCAGGATAAAATACAGGCCGTCGCCTTACCATAGCAGGCCCCTTGGCCATCTTCATTTTCCGCATTTCTGTCCATCACTGTTTTCATCAAGTGAACGAGCAAAAGTGAAATCTGCAGTTTGGAGCTCGGAGGAGTGTTATCTCTGACGCTTGAGGCGTCGGGAGCGTAATCAGCCATGAACTGCGGGAGCGTGTCGCCGTCTTTTCGATGGCACTGTGAAGTCAGCTGCCCTGTAGTTTCCAGCTTCTGACGCATTTGTTTCTCTGGTGGCCATTTTGCATTTTCCAGCATCTGTGTGTGTCTGTGTCTGAGTGTGTGTATGAATTTGTAGTTATTACCTTGTGGGGACCAGATTTGCCCACAATTTTATAAAACCTGAAAAAACTGTACTTATTTTCATGTTCACTCACTGATTTCTTATTTTTATATAGAAACTGTGGTACCACTTTCTATGAATGCCATTCATAACACATCACAAATGCATTCACAAACATGTCTGTTTATTATTTTTTATAAACATTTATAACATTATAACCATGCTTAATTGTGCATTTTGAATTCTTCATGAAACTCTCACCTATAATGCACTACAGATGCCCTCATAATGCAATACAAAGTATCCTTAATGCTTATATTGACCATTATAATGCATTATGAAGGTATCTATAATGTGTTACATATGAGAGTATCATTGGAGCTTATGAAGTATCATAATCAACACTATAATGCCTTATGACTGTCAGTAGAAGATGCTATCATGCTTTACTAATTTAATTTTACTTAATCTTTATACCGACCATTGTAATGTGTTATGGAGGTATCTAGAGACAATGATGTTGTGCTGTACTATTTCTGGCACTGGTACACCCCCGCAGCAAGTGTTTACAGTTTAACCAGCTGTCTTATGCCCTTTCGTGTTGTTTTGTATTCTTCAAAGTACTTAGCTTCACATCTGATTACGTCGTCCTGGGCTGAGATTATGACTTATGGTCTCAGCTACAGTATTTCAGCGTGGGTCGCGCAACACCCCCGAGGCCCGTTTGACACACCAAGGCATTTCCGAAAAATGAACCCCCATAATTCGTTGTCACATCCGCTGTTTTTTAAGAAAGTGAGAAAGTGGCGCGATGCACACGTTGGTTTCTGTGTCACTGTTGTGACTAACCAGGCAGCCCCCCTGGTCATACGCCACCCACTAATGTCCTGAGTTCAGTCTAGGGTTGCTATAGAGCCTGTCATGTAATCATCTATTATTTATTGTCTGAGGGTAGGGATCTGTGCTGGCAATCAGAAGGTTGCTGGTTTGAATCCTGTCAATGCCGGTAGTGATTCTGCTCCATTGGCCCTTGAGGAAGGCCCTTATCCTGCAATTGCTTTGCCCTGGTTATGCCATTAACCTACATATAGCCAAGCAGATACTCAAACTTAAAGGGAAAACGTGGGGGTTGGTGGCAGGACTGTCACTCCAGCCACTGGGAAAACTTCTCACTGTTCCAATCCATTGAAATTCGTGTGGTGCTGAGCTTCCACCTGCCCATGGCTGTGCTTGAGTTCTGATCCCTGAAGTTGATTGTCATGTGGAGGATGCAGCGAAATGCTGCATCAGTGTGTGCTCCTAACCGATCTATTCTCATCATCAAAAACACCACAATCTGTTCCACAAAAACCTCTACTAGCCTGTTACTGCTCCATGTCTTATTCAGTTCTTGCTGTGCTTGGAAGTCGTTGTACAGCTCCTGCTCAATACTGCTCACACTTGTACTTGGGATTTCACTGGAAGCTCAGCCCAGCTGCACTTGTGCCTGACCAACTCCTCTACAATCTGTATGTTTGTAATGTACTCTTTGCCTCTCATGTATGTCACTTAAGACAAAAGTATCTGTTATATAAATGCAGATGTACAGTACCTCTGGTTGTGTTCTTCTGTGTTAATTTCTGACCAACCAGATTCAGATCCGTTTTGCTTGTTTACTTTCTCGGTCTTACGAAACGGAATGGCAGACATTTTCCTCTATGTCACCGAGCTCGACGTGTAAAGAAGGTGGCATGTGGGAAAGGGTTGAGCATTGAACGTAATTCCCCTGCAAACTGGAGGCCACTCAGCACTGAAAACAGCGAGCAGGGAGAGTTTTGGTCACGGTTATTAATGGGTGACACATTCAAAATAGGTGAAGGGTACATGTAGGATGTCCAAATCAAACCCTCAGCTTGCACTGTCCTTAACAATTCATCCCAGAAAATATGGTGAAACTGATTAGACATAGTCTAACTTAACAGCCGTGTAAATAAAAGCCAAATAATCTCACTGTCATTTGTATCGTCCTCTGCCCTGCAGCATGAATATGTTATGTCTCACTGGATAAACCTTTCAGGTTTTGCTGAAGCACTCAGAAATGAGTCCTCAACCTCATCTATAACAGCATATTTGGGTCAGCTATCAATTACCTACAGCATCCAAAGCAGTTACCAGGATAGTTTGAAGATGATGATGATCAGCATACATGAAATGGGTAAAAATTATTATGACTAAGCTCCAGGATATGTGGCTGACCAATGAGCTCCACCCATCGCATTGTGACTCACCACAGATGCCGAGTGACATCCCCAATGTCAAGAAAATCACAACCACTTTCGCTGACACTCCAGATTCTTTTTCAGGCTCTACAGTCTGGACTGAGCTTAGCATCTAAATCAGCCTGAGAACACCAGTGTCAGGCTTTCTCTGGTTGGTGCGGTATAAGTCTATGTGATACAGACAGGGGAAGCTAGAACTGGCACTTCCAACAGTTGGAAGTAAAACAGTGTCAATAACAGACAGTATGTCGGTTGCATTACATTTTTAGTGATAAGCTGCAGATGCTAGAAGGACTGACCACCTTACTTTGGCATACTATATGACTTGTAGAAACTCCTCTCTTGTAGCAAATATATTTCATTTTTTATGCATCCATTTTCAAGAATTTCTCACATTGTAAAATCCATCCATCCATCCATTTTCCGAACCGCTTATCCTACTGGGTCGCGGGGGGTCCGGAGCCTATCCCGGAAGCCACGGGCACGAGGCAGGGAACAACCCACCGCAGGGCACACCCATACACCAGTCACGCACACATGCACACCCACGGGCAATCCGGCAACTCCAATCAGCCTCAGCATGATTTTGGACTGTGGGGGGGAAATCGGAGTACCCAGAGGAAACCCCACGACGACACGGGGAGAACATGCAAACTCCACACACATAAAACCAGGGATATTGTAAAATTTCCAGGAGAAACTGTGCCATCATATACAGTTAAAATAATTTTGTTATGCAACTTTGAGTTACGTGAGTTATTGCCAGAGGTGGATAGTTCAAAATTTTGTTTCAACCAACCAGTTTAGCATAAAGAGGCACAGCCACAGGGGACTTAACTAGATGGCCTTTTTTCCTATCTATTATCCAGCACTCCTGTAGGCTGACGGTAGGTGAATTGGTGTTGCTAAATTGCTCCTAGCGTGTGTGGACTGGCATCCTACCCGAGAGGCTCCCCGTGCCTGTGCTTCCTGGGAGAGGCTGCACAATATCTACACTGTACTGGAAAAAGTCATTAGAAGACATACAGTATGGAAATTATCATGAAGTCTTCCTCGTGCATTTCCCAATATTTTTCCATTACTCTTTTTTTCATTTAGAAAAGCTGATGATGGGATGGCATGATGGCACAGTACTTAGTACCACAGTACTTAGTACTGTTACCTCACATCTCTGGGACCTGGGTTTCAGTCTCCACCTGGGTTCCATATGTGCAGAGTTTGCATGTTATCCCTGTGTCACTGTGGGATATCCACCCGGTATTCCAGTTTTCCCCCATGGTTTCAAACCTTGCTAAGGCTGGAGTTGCTAAATTGTGAGTGTACCCTGTGATGGCGTTGATACCGTATTTCGGTTGTTCAATGCCTTACGCCTGTAGCTTCCAGGATAGGCTCTAGACCTGGTATTTACCTGTGAACAGGTGTGGTTCATCAGAAGCCACGTGGGACAGAAAACCTAATGGATAGCAGCTCTCCAGGACCGGAGTTGGAGACTCCTGCTCTAGACCCCGTGCAACAGTGAAAAGGACAAGCAGGTACAGAAAATCAATAGATGGATGAAAAACTATCATTATTACTTTCAAACAAGTGAGGTGAAAATAAAAAGCATACACAATTACAATGGTAGAGAATATATCACACTATTCTGCAATGGTTTGGCATCCTGTGCAGTGTTGTACTTTATATGCGCTACGCCTGCTGGGATGCAGTCTGGGATCAGTGGAACCTTGTACCAAATAATTGGTTATGAATTATCGGCGCATGTAGAGTATATTACACTGTAGATAATGGACGGTAATGACCGGAAGCTAGAGATGACTCCTAAGTGGTTCCATTTTCATGTAGTCAAAAATTTATGAAAAACTGAAGATCAAATTCAAAATGTGTGGTGAATTTCATCCGGGATGAAATCTGAATGATTTGAAATAAAGAGACTCGCTGAATAGGACTGTCAGGTAAAACGTTAAATGCCAAGAATACCCACACAAACTGAAACTGAAATGTCAAGTAGTGACAGGAGGCAAAACACATCAAAACAAAATACTCAGTTCCATAGGCAGACTGCAACGTTTCCTTTGAACAATGAAAACTGTGTAGAAAATGCAGTATTTTTGGATAAAAGTATCCTTTAAGTTTACTATGCCAGATTACTTATTACAATGGTTGGTATTGAAATACCATATGGCCAAAAATATGTAGACACCAGTTGCACTACATCAGGGGTCACCAACCTTTTTGAAGCTGAGAGCTACTTCATGGGTACTGAGCCACACGGAGGGCTACCAGTTTGAAACGCCCCCTAAACTTATCTAAACTTCATTTATAACAAACATGTTTTTAATGCTTTTTCGTAAGATGTTGTCATTTTCAAATCTATATAAATGCAAATGTGATTAAAGAAGAACAGCAACAGGATAAAATCAAATTTTAGACGCTGCTCACTGGTGAGTTGTGTGATTTTCAGAACAGGTCCGTGGGCGACTCATGTGGTCCTTGGGGGCACCCTAGTGCCTGCGGGCACCATGTTGGTGACCCCTGCACTACATCATATTCGGAAACCAAGGGTTATAACGTGAAGGTGGCTCATTGTTGCCATAATAGCTTGTCCTCTTCTGGGAAGGCTTTCAATTAAATGCTGGAACATTGGCAGTGAGATTTGCTGCCATTCAGGTTTGGTGTTGATTTTGGGTTATCAGGTCTCTTCCTGTGTTTGTCTGACCTACCACTACAACTGACCTTCATAAAATCACTTGACTTGTGGTTGACCAGGACAGCTCTAGCTGGAAAGAAATTTCCTGAAACGACCCATATTTAAAACGTCATCCTTGGATGGTGCCAAGTGGAAAGTCACTAACCTCTTCTGCACAAATGACCATTCTACTACTTATATTTCCTGCAGGAAATTGTGCGACTGTGTACTTAATTAATAACACAAATTAAGTTAAAGCAAACTTAAATCTGTTAATTAAAAAGAAATGTTTTGGAGTTCTCTACTGAGAAACATACATATGCCACTGGGTCACACACTGCCAAGAAAGATGCCAAGATTCAGAAATGTTTTTATTGATCTTCAGAATTTCATCTCGAATGCAGGAAATGGGTCAAAAAATCAATACAAAAGAGAGAATATTTTTGGAAAAGTATATAAAATATCAGATACAAACACAAAGTGCAAAAAATTGCAAGAAAGAGCTTCTAAATCATTATTTAAGACAGTTAGATGCCTTATTAATATAGGCTTGTCTTCTTCATTATTCGTAGAAATTCTTCTTCATTGATTTCCCCATCTCCATCACGGTCTGCTTCATCAATCATTTCCTTAATGAGCAAAAATGTTTAGTTGATTTGTACAGTTTAGCAACTTTTGTCACACCATGTATCGATATCAAATGTTATATTTTAAATGTAAGGTTTAACTTAACCTACTTGTAGTTCCTCATCCGATAAATTCTCTCCAAGTTCTTTGGCAACTCTTTTGAGGTTTTTGAAAGAAATTTTCCCGGTGCCATCGTCATCAAACAAGCGGAAAGCCTTAAGGATTTCTTCTTTTGAGTCTTTTTCGCTCTGTAGTCACAATTAAAACATCTATGTTGAAATGGGTTTCCAGGCACATGTGAAAAAACCAATTATCAGAGAAAATCAATGTTTGAATGATGAGCTGGCACAAAATTACCATTTTCTGTGTCATCATGCTCAAGAAGTCATTAAAATCAATAGTCCCTGATCCCTCCTTATCAATGTCAGAGATCATCTTCTTTATTTCTTCTTTCTTGGGCTCAAAGCCAAGAGCCCGCATGGCAACCTGCGGAAGGAAGGTACAGATTTCACACAATCCAAACACAAGTGCAAGCAACACAGTGATTTACTCTGACATTAGACAATAATGTGACTTGTGCTTATTTGCAGACTAGCTTCAGGTAGAAAAGTAAATAAATTGACCCTGCACTAAATAAGATGTTGGAAAATGAAAGGATGGAGATGTGCTCACAAGGCAGTAACAATCAAAACCACCATTACTGTAGTCCCAGACACATCCAAACTGGTTAAATAGGTTTATTTAAAAGTAATCATGATGAAGAAACTGCTGTATTAACCAGACCTTAAGCTCCTTGACATCTATGGTTCCTGAACCATCTGTGTCAAACAGATCAAAGGCTTCCCGGATCTCTTGCTTCTGCTCCTCGGTTAGATCAGGTTTGGAAGCAGCTTTTTTCCTCTGGTGCAGGGCAACGCCGGGCTTTTTGTAGCTGGATGCCTTGGCAACAGCGATGTCAACAGATTAACAAATCCACATATGCGTTATTGCTTTATATATATGTACCCTACATCTACTGATCCTTAATCCAGCCTCTGTCAATATATCAGTTTACCGTGTGGTTGTAGATGTAAAATATTAAACATACGTACAATAACATTACGTGCAGCAGAACTAATCCGCAAATACGCAACCAAGAGATGGGTAAACGGCAACAGATATTAACAGATGGCAATCTGGCTGGATGCAATACAAATAGGCAAATTTAAATGAAATTAAGGGTCATCAAATGTAAAACTGACGTTCAGTAATTGCTCAGCAATGCGTTATTTCTCAGGCTTATTGGAATACGTACACAGTATAATAATTGTTATAATATATAATATAAAATTACCTCAACAATAAATTCAGCTAGAGCAGTGCTTTACAGTACAAGAACAGGAGACACGAATACACTGCTCATACGAATTAAGCTAAATGAATATGTCATTCTGTTAACGAGATCGAGCTTCCAAAAACTAAAAATTGGGTTTTAGCTACCTAAAGTAACTAGTTACGCCGTGTTCCAGCTAACTGGATTAAATAATGACCCAACGCGGTATACATTAATTTAACGTCAATTACCTACCATTTTCATACGTATTGCTCCAAAGTGTAGTTAGCTAATCAAATAATATGCATTTAATACTTATTAGCGCGTTGTCTCTAGCAACTTCAAACTCACTCAGTAGTAAACAAAACGGAGTATTTGAATAACAGAAAACTTTAGCTGGAGACCGTCTAAACTAATCAATTTAATCGACAATTCTTTTGGTCAATAGAAAGAGAGACTTGACGCATCTTCCGGCAATATGCGTTTTATTGACCAATTGTCAATCACTAAGGGGGCGGGATAAACAGCATGTTAGATTGTATTTGGCTTCTCAGTTTCCTGGCAACGCGTTGGCGGGTTTCCGCCAGGAGCCTTGTGCGCATGCGTCAGTGCTACTCATAACATAATCTGCAGAAACATGAACTTCGCTACCTGGGAGAGAGGTGCGTTTCCTTTTTGAGGTAAACTTTGATATTGTAATGAGAAGCGTAACATTAGCATTTCTTGGGGTGGTGTTCGCGTCTCCTGAAGTGCAGCCTGAATAGGTATCCAGGCACTAGCGGTCCAACGACTCTAAGTAAGTTAAGGCTATGTAAACAAACGGTGTGCAGTTAACTAGCTCGATACTGAATATGTTGCAATTATAAGGCTCGTTTAATCTTTACCTATTTAGATAGTTTTATACGGCGGTTTAACCTGGGATTTAAACAGCAGTGTGTTTGTAAGAGAAATTCGACTACATATCTAGTCGTGTACATTTGAGCTCTTCCTATGCACAGGAGCAGACCGAAAACAAAACATATAACTCTACGCTTTTAATTCTAATTAATTTAACCCTAAAACTATTTTCTGTTAGGCGTTTTAATCTACATTTGATCCATCCAGCACAGAATTGCTGGGGAAAATATCGGCGACCGTTTAAGTCACACGGTAGGGGTACAGTCCATCACAGGGCACAAACACAATCTCTCCATGGAACTTTAAGTGAGGCTAGTTCACCCTACTGCATCTCTGTGGATTGTGGGAGGAAACTGAAGTACCCAAAGGAAACTCGCACAACATGGGAAGAACTTATGGTTTTTAGTATTTTGCCTGTAGGTGGCATAATGATTAAAGATATGAATGTTACATTATTACAGCATTTTCCAAAACACCCAAAGAGCTTTATATATTCAGTGGGGAGCCACTTCAACCCCCACCACGGTGTAGCCCCCACCTGGATGATGTGACGGCAGACATTCATTCTGTGCCAGTACGCTCACCACACAGTTCCTAAGCTGGTGGTGAATTCTAGTTGGAATTCATCAACTAGATACAGGGATGATTAGGAGGCCATCACAGTGGCCAGTATTAGACTGAGCAGCACCACTACTCTTCGAAGAACGTGGAGGGATCTGACCTCTGAGAGGCAGGACCCTGGTTTGATGTCCCGTCCAAAGGACGTTGCCATTTTCACAGCACGGTGTCCCTGTCACTGTACTGGGACATTGGGATCCACACTGACTACAAGATGGGCTGATCTGTCAGCCACATCAACACCTCATCCAGCAGCAACCCAGCTTTCCTAGTTGGTCTCCCAGTCAGGTACTGGTCAGGCCCAAAGCTGCTTAGCTTTAAATGAGCTGGGCAGTGGGCAGCATGCCTGCTAATAACACAGTGCAATGAGTGGACTGTAAGTCTGAGTGGGGAAAATTATGACATGGTCCTTGCCGAATATTCTTAGAAAGATATTGTAAATTAAAAAATAGCAATTGTAATTATTAATTAGTAATAATTAAAACCCCCTTTGGTATGGAATCCTAATTAGGCCCTAACATTTACTTTAAGTCAAGTTGGATGGCTGCTTTACTCTGTTACAAAGCCAATGGATCTGTTAAATGTAGTAATGTATGCTTTTTAAATGATATAGTCAGTCAGCACAGAAATGCAAATATTCCAGAATGGCCGGCTAGCAAATGAATTCATGGCTGAGTATGCTGACAGTTATGTAAGTTATGTATCTTTTTTACCTTAATTTGCACAGACCTAAAATGATTGTATGAAGTTACAGTTTCCCAGTGTAGCGACACAATGGCAGTCTCATGGATTTGCGATTAATTGATATTTGTCCTGCTTCTTCATGCTCATATCATTCACCTATATATCAGCACTTTAATTTCTTACAGTAGTAGACCTGTTACATTTTCTAGTTTCCCATCCATTAAAAAAACTACAGTTTATTCAGGTTTTTTGATAAATGGTATCAGTTAAAGAATTTGCTTATCTATCAGTGTTCAGAATGCAATAGCTAGAAAAGACCAGCATGCTGCCTCCTTCCTTATCTGGTTGATTTCAGGAGTGCTAATGAACCATCTGAGGTGGTTTTTATGTACTTGTATGTGCATGAGAGCGCTGGGCTTTGATTTAACGTGTTTGTTTCCAGATGTCGGCGTATGGGTGTAGGGTCGTCCGCTGTCCACACCATGAGGGGCTGCGGCAGCTGGGGACGCTGGCAGCCTCCGCACGCTCTTTCCTAGGCCCCGATAAAAGGTACAAGTTGGTGGTAGATGAGGATGACGGTGGGTCCAGTCTGGCGTGCTCTCCCCTGCGGCTGCTGGAAAGCATGGACACCGGATGTGCAGCCGCGCAGCTGCTCCTGGACACGGTGCAGGCTCATCTGAAAAGCTTACACACGGGGACAGTGACCCTGGTGTTTATGGTGGGGGCATGGAGCACGGTGGCTCTGGAGTGCCTCCATGAAGGTATCCCTGTGCATGATGTCGTCTCGTCCATGACTGACGGCCTGGAATTGTGCTCTGAGGCCTGTCAGATGAGTTGTGTGTCTCTCAAGGAGGTTGTTCGCCTTGTTGGTTGTGGGCCAAGAAGGCAGGGGAATTCGACAGTTGCTCTTGACCAGGGTTCTGAAAGAGTACCAAATGGATCACAGGGCATTTCTGTTGCTACTCGCTTTCCTTATTTGCCAGCTCAAAGTGTAAGCAAGTCTAGATGCCTGGCTGGGAGATCTTGTCAAGATAACAAGTTTCCCACAATGATTAGACACAATCTAAAACTGAGACACAGTAGACATTTCAGTCAAAAAGAGGAGACCACTGGGACAGAAGCGGGCTGCGAAAGGTCAATTGAGTCATCGTTCTTGCCTCGGCACGATTTTGAATACCAAGACATTGCCTTCCTTGCAAATACTGTCTGCCATGGTAGTGATAGCTTAATGAAGTTAGTCACAGAGGCAAGCAGGATTCAAACAGAGAACGCAAGATGTGGAGATTTTAGTAAATGTGTTTTTGATGTCAGTAAACTGGTCACATGCTTGCTGCCTGGAGTCTCAGAGGAGTGCTCATGTGTGGCATCCGGGTTGGTCACATTTACGTCTGTGGAGCAGGCTTCCATAATCGATCGGCTGAAGGACCAAAATCTCCATGTCGCGCTCGTCGCGGGAGATTTGAACGAGAAGTACCGCCATCTGGGCTACAACAAACCCTCTGACATCAGGAACATCGGCATGAGTTTGAATCCGATGAAGCCAAGCAGGGGAGATAAATGGGTGGCTGATGTTTCAGAGACGCTGCTCCGGCTGAAGGTAAACGTGCTTCTGGTGAACGGGGTCGTGTCTGAACATCTTGCCGAGGCCTGCTTCCAGCACAACATCCTCATCATTGAGCAGGTGAGGCCCGAAGTTTTGAAGGACTTCGCCAAAGCAACAGGAGCAATACCGGTGACTTATGCCACTCAGTTGTGTGAGCTTTGTGTTGGTGGTGGCGTGCAGGTGACCTTCTGGGGCGTCCCTGGTCGGAGCAGATCAAAGAGACACAGGGCTGTGGGTGTGAAAATCGCGGCAATCGGAACGGCGTTGGTCACAGTGGTCATTGCGAGTGCCGTGCCGGCCAAGCTGCAGGCCTTGGGGGACCGATTTTGGGGTTGCGCGTATAGGCTTCACCATGCGCTCCTGGATGGGAAGCTCCTTCCGGGAGCTGGGGTGACTGAAATGCTTTGCGTAAAACGCCTCTTGAAAGCAGCTGGAGATAATGCCAAGCAGGAGCATGACAGCAGAACACGGTCCACAAATTCTTCACAGGGACACAGTCCCTTCAGATCAAGTATATTGCAGCGCATGTCACGTGGCTGGGTGGATTACGTCGCCATGTTGATGTTCAGCACCGGCAAGTGCTCGTCAGAGCTGGAAGCCTGTACAGTCTTGGAGCAAGAGCTGACGCTTGAGGCTTCAAGGTCAACTCCGCTGAGTGGCTTCTGGGAGCAACCCTCAAGGCTGGGCGTAGGTGATGGACAAACCCCAGCTATTTATGACAATGTAACTGTAAAGCTGGAGGCCTGGAGGAGAGCTCTGGACTTGGTGCTAACAGTGCTTCAGACAGATGTTGAGATTATCACTGGAATCTCCAGTACCGATGTACAGGGGCTAGAAGATTTTCTGTTGCTGTAAAGTTAATAAATAAAGCAATTTGTATAATGAATGTCAGATTTTTTTCTTTTATATCCCAACACTCCAAAAATACATTTTTTCATGCACAGGATTTTACATTTGTGTTAATTTACAAAAGATAGAACACTTAATACTCCTATTTCAGCATAAAAACCTATCATCTGTTAGCATTATATAAATGCCAGCTAAAAGTACTCATGGTTTTTTATTTGAAGCCTATTAATTGTAGAAAAAGACAGGCAGGTTGACAGTCACCAAATTAATAAATTTCCGGATTATTCTATTTGATTCCTTTGAATTAGGAAATGATTAGAAGTTCTAGGAAATCCATATCATGTTGGGCTGCCGACTATTACTTTGGGATCATTTTGGCCAATAGAGGGAGACAGAGTTGTGATTTTGTGCAGAGCAGCTAACATAAGCAGATCACAAACACTTGTAGACCAGTAACATCCAATAATGATTACAACCTTGAGATGCTGTTGAATCACTCAGGGAATATTAATAGTTGTTTCTGTACTGCTTAAAGTCCTCAAAAATTTGTGTTATGGAGTTTTTTTTTTGTATTTTGTGTCGATAATGGTTAAATCTTTTTGTGTTAAATGGTAACTTTTTAGTCATGAATTCAATGGCAGAATGATCATCATGACTAATTACAACCTGGGGGGTTATAGGGTTTAACAGCATTTTATCTGTATAAGTCACTAACATTAACATACAACAACAATAAGCATAAATATCCGGTAAATAGAATAAATAGCAAACGTCTTGTAAATCAAGCTGTTTCTCCTAAAAATCTTAATCTGGAGTAAGGTTCCCTTTTTGATGAGGTGATATGTGTTGTGGCTTGTCTTTGTTTGCATAATTAAAGCACTTTTATTCATGTCTGGGCATATTATTACAAATTCCACTTGTTTCCTTTTTTATCCATTTTTTCCAACAGCTTGTCTAACATTTTTTCCTATTTTTCTTTTCAAGAATGATGATAAATCAAAAAAATGATGGTAAATCTGAACAGTTTTAGTACAGTTAAAGGATCCAGTGTACCAAAGTCTTACGCAATTTCTTAAGTAAGCATATTAGGGATACTTTTTCAATGCACAAAGATTTTCTGATATTAAATGAACATTGTGATGTCGCCAAGTCAGTGTTTATGTTTTGCATACTTTGGGGATGGGCGTGGTTGGAATATTCAGTTGTAAAAATAAAGTAATTTGGCTGCGTTTTACTTAGGAGAACTGTTATACTGTAGAAGCATGTGGTTAACATAAAGGAGAGCTGATGGGATGCCAGTCAATCACAGCACATACACCCCATACAACATACAGAGAAGACGCAAACTCTGCACATAAACATTCATATTTATATAGCGCAGTTCACAACATGGTTGTGTGAAGGTTCTTTATATGGATAAAGGTAGCTTTTTATTCACAAGATGTAGGCGATACATTCTGATATCGCTTTTAGGAAAAGGGAGCCAAACGTTGATATTCGACCTTCCCCAGTGTTGCTACTTGAATAGAAGTCGATGCAGAAATGACAATGTGAGAGGCATATGATAGTGCCCATTAAGTTTCAGTGCTTTGTTGTAATGTTCTTTCATTTTGCATGAAGGAACAAAATAGTATGTGAGACTGGTGTATTGATGTATCTGCAAGGTCATAATGGGGACACCACATTCTTACAAGAAGTTCCACCCAGTGTTTATCAGCTTTCCTGCCACGCCCGCCCACGGAAACGTGAGCAACACAGGACAACCTGATGGCCCATGAGCGCATCACTTCCTGTGAAAAACCTCAGGAGTTTTTTTTTTTTTTCTCTCATGAAATACTAGTCTTTTTATCAATCGCACACTGGCCTTTGTTCATATTCCAGAATTCAGCCAGTTAATAAAGCAAACATTTATTTAGCATATTGTACTGTAAATAAAGCACTATAAATTTTCAAAAGGAAATTAATATACACATAAATATATACACACAAACATAGTGTACATTTCATCTTCCAACCAATATGTTTCTTAGAATATTCTAACATCTATTGATAGTGTGTTTCTTGCATGTTAAGCTAAGAATCAATAAAAGAATAACATAATAATGTACTGGGTTGTAGTCCCATGCCATTTCAAATGCTAAATTAGTTCATTGACAGATGACCATAATTTCTATTTCACAGCTGAACAACTGCAATCAAATTCAGCCGTCCCAGTAAGAACGTCAGGTGTGGCAAACTCAATGTTTGAAAGTCACAAAAAAAACGCAATGATCCACCAAACGCAGCAGGGATTTAACCCATTAAACCCTTATGGACTAATACATGGTCACAAGACAGAAACTGACACGTTTTCAGTTCTTCTTAGTGCCATTCGTTAAGAAAATTTATTTGTGATCTAATGGAGATGCGATTATCACCAAGTACAATGTGAAACTATTTGGATGAACCCATTGATAGATTCTCTTGACAGTGGTCTTTTATTCTTCCAGTTTTTAGTAATGCCACATGAAGAGTTTGCATGTTCTCCCAGGCTGTGAGGGGTTTGTATGGAGCTCCTTATGATCTCCAAAGAGTTTCTTTTGACTCTGGAATTGCCCCCCTTAGTGGACACAGACCCCGATCCATGAGGTTCTGGAAGCACATGCCATTCCCAGCAGGCTTAGCTTCTCACCCAAGAGCTTGGGGCTTATTCAGGGTTTATGTGAGTCCATTGTGGTCATCTCGTTCAATAACTTCTACAAATCGTAAATATATAGTATAGTATACCCTATTTAGTGATTTCCTGATTGTAGGAGATGAAGGTATTATCCCATTGATCTCTGTGTATTCTGGGTGTAGAGGTATCTGACCTGATAGCACCCTTTTCTGTGTCTCAGTCACCTTTCTCTAGCTGTGATCATAGCTTATGAATGGCTCCTCTACAGCTATCAAATTGCTTACATCTGATACCTTCCCAAAACCCATCTGTCCTTATCCCCCAGCAGATGTACCGATTTGCTTCTCCAAAACCACTCCTGTGTTGTTTAGCACATGGTATAAAGCTCATGTTATATGTCAGGCAGGCTGAAGGAGGTGTTGGACCTCCACCCAAACATGATGATGTCAACCAACACCCACCCAGGACACCCAAGGTTGCTGTGGGGTCATGTGACGCAGCAGTGTTTACAAAGTCGCCCCCTCTCAGCTCTGGCACTGCGTTAGGTGAGCCAGTTTAGTGAAAGAGAGAGAGAGAGGGAGGGAGGGAATGTTGTTTGGCACGCGCAGGCGCACCGAGAACCAGCTGGGCAACATTACACAGACTCTGGGCTCTCATCTGACCAGCAGAGGGGCTGAACAGTCTAACACACAGTGTACAGAGGCCAGATCGGGCTCTCAGCAAAACGGCCCTCAGCCTGCGGGCGCCGTATAGAACAGGCCGGGGGCTGGGGGGGCGGGGTGGACAGCATTGGACGGGAGATGGCTGCTGGGGGGATCACCACACTCCCTGCTGCACCCGAAGACGGAGGAAGTGGCTCGTTCCTCCCCGGCACCTTCAAGGAACTGAAGAAGCTGTACTGTAAAAACGGCGGCTATTTCCTGAGGATCAACGCCGACGGGAGGGTGGATGGGACTCGGGAGAAAACTGACACTCACAGTAAGTGATTTCATTTCGTCATCCAAGTCAGCATAGCTGGGTATCAAAGCAGAGGGCACACGCATACACCTTAGATGAAGTCATATGTCCTGGGAAATCTGCATCTATAATTCATCTGCCAAAAAGTATGTTCCCAGCAATAACATAAAAAGTGTCTCTCCTTTTTTAGAATTAATTCACATGCACTGACACCTCACTAATATAAGAGATTAGGCTGTGCACTTTTTAGCGGTCAGGATCGAAAATGTAAACAAGAGATTTTCTAGTGATGCGTGTCCTATATTTTGGCATGCACACACGTGACTGTAACACGCACAGTCTGAAAGTGTGATGATTGTCACGGAAGCATTTGCTAAGTATGATGACATGAACTAGAAGATGGAGTAAGATGTATTTGTTCCTGAACACACACACATTCAGAACGGAACTCAGCATTAGCCGCATCTGTCTCTAAACCAGATCCATCTGGTTTGTTCTGGAAGTTTGCAGCTTACACTATTTTGGTGAGAACTTAGTTGTGAAGGTTTACAAGAATATTTTACTAATCTATATCTGGTTGCCTATATTATACTGAATAACAGTTGTATCAGTTGTATAATGACAGTATAATGATTAGCAATGAAAGGAAACATCCTACTGTTTGTTTGAATATGAACAGATATCACAGTTAGTCTAATACTTTAGAGGAACCCTCACATACTGTATGTTCCTAGCTCTTACTGTATGTGTATGTTGACCTACAGGAAGTGCATGGTGGGAAAATGGGACCTTTTAAGATATTCTTATGGTATTGCAGTGGTTACAATAGCCAGTTAAGCTTGTGGGAGAGACTCACACTCCCATCAGTGTCTTTATTAAGTTAGTGAAGGTGTTTCACAAGAAAGGAACTTTACAGGTGATGTTGTATTTCTGTCAAGCACACAGACCTGTCTTATGTGTACGTGAATAAACGTGAGACGGATGGCGGAGTTTTGCTCAGGACAATTAGTAATGCAAACAGCAATTCCGAAAGGCATGGCATTTTAAACATTAATAAACAATTTAACATTTCTTCAGTACATTTCGATGCATCTTGTTATGTGTTATCTGTTACATTAATAAAAGGGAACTTAATTGTACAGGTTTTGTTTTTGCCAATTATATAAGTAGGGCAAATAATTTTTGTTGATGGCCTGAATTTGTAAATTTAAACTCTTAATAGAGATTAAATAGCACACTGTGACAAGTAATTTAAGGACATTATGATGTTTCCTGGAAATCAGCTGTTTAAAGTTATCGGTTGCTCAACTCCACACTGCAATTAGCTGTTTATCTTCTTTGTCTTCTTTCCGATGCATTTTAGATCTTTTCAGTTCCAAATCTCACCAGGGCCTTGGTTTGGAAGCCAAGTGGATGCAGCAATACGAAAGCTGTAATAGGAAAAGGATGTGAAATCAGAAAGTACTGTTTATTTAAACAATTATTTTGCCTAAACTATGAGGCAGTAATTACGTAAAACAGGACCTCTGTAATCTCCATTTTCTGTAGCAGTAGTTGTGCAAATTGGAAATCGTCACTATTAGCCACATTGGCAACTGATGTTTTCCATATATTGTTGAAAAAGCATGAAAAATGCCCCCCTTCCCTCCTTCCCCCTTCTCAAACCAAAAAAAGGTCATCTTCCAGTCGGAAGGCCTAACCTCATATGACGAACGAAAAAGGGGCGTCCGTAACGGAACGCTTATAAGAGTAGGAGTAGGAAAAAGAAAATCGTTTGCGTGGGTGAAGCTGCAAAGAGCAGCCCTTAAACAGTGCCTTCCCACAAGCTCCGTCCCTGCCGTCGCTGCGCTCAGCCAGCCTGGAGGAGCAGGTGGCCCCCCGTCCGCTGACAGACATGTCCGTCATCTGCAGTTGCCTTCTATCTGCCTCATCTCAGTCCTCACATGTTGGGTGGAAATGATTAATCTGAGATTCTCCACCAAGGAACAAAGAAAAAAAAAACCTAATCGTATTAATTGCTTTTTTCTATTTGAGTTCTTTGAGAGGCTCCTCAGATGAACTTTTCACCATGATGTAGGGCTGGAATTTTCCATCGGATGATACTTTGTATTCCAATATATTTGATTCTTCCATGCTATAAATGTACAGTACAGGCCAAAAGTTTGGACGCACCTCATTCAATGTGTCTTCTTTATTTTCATGACCATTGGTAGAACATTGGTAGATTCTCACTGACGGCATAAAAACTA
>JABFDZ020000054.1:5240686-5254028 GCA_019775955.2 Pollimyrus isidori
TATATCTACATATTTATATATATTTATTTATATTTTCTGGTTTGCACTGCTCATCCTACATATTACTCCCATCCATATTTATATTTATTCAGGCTGATAGCCTTTCGTCTTATTCAGTTGCTTTTCTCATTTATGGTATAGGCTTTTTATTCTGTTTTTATTTATTATATTCAGTTTGTATGGTGTCTTAATTTTTTAATTTTTCAATTTTGCTGCTCTTTTGTACTGTCCACTTTCTGCCGTCGCAAAGTGAATTTCCCACTTGTGGGACTAATAAAGGATTATCTTATCTTATCTTATCTTATCTTATCTTCCTTTCATAGCTAAAGGGCCACTACACACCCATTGACAATCCCTGTAAATGATTCTTAAATCTTTCTAATTTTTATTTTTTTTCCTCCTTTCACTGTTTTCACTTATTTCCAGTCATGTATGCAGTAGTCATGGTGACTAAATACGCAAATAAATGAATGGGGTCCCCATAACACATTATTGCATATCGATATTGTTCACAAAGAAAACAATTTTATTTTATTTTTACCCACAATCCATTGGCTTTTGCTAGGGTTTTCATACTATGCATTACAGGTTCAGTTTACGAACGAGGACCAAAGCAACATTCACGAAAACTGAAAATAGTTTTGGATTAAGGGCAAAATTACAGAGACTAAGACATGGTGGGTATTAGCAGGATTAACATTTTAGTTGCAGCTGTCTGTTAATGATGTTATTTATCAATAATGGTATAAAATATTTGTGTCTGACATTCACCTTAATACTGCATGTTCTTCAACATTCTTGAGAGTGAAGTGGTTGACTGAGGAAACTTGATTGTTGCCTGATGGGGAAGCTTCAGTGTTTTCTTGGTGTGGTACTGCAGCTCGATATCCCCACTGGAAACCACTGCTTTACCGGCCTAAGCCAATTAAAGTGGTTGACCAATTTATGATCGTTGACCAGCTTAAGGTATGTCTTCGCATGCTGGATTGATGGTTTGGCTAGTCATTCCAGTTTATGACGGTCATCCTATCTAGTTTAGTTGGTCATACCAGCATGACCAGCATAAACTAGTCTTTAGCTGGGTTTTTCAGCAGGGTAGTAACAAGGTAAAATGAAGACTGAGAAGTCCCCCCCTCCCCCCCTATCTGCACTAAGCATCCTCACTTCCAGGGGTCGGCTAGCCTGACCCAGATATGTCCCTGACCCCTCCCACGACCAGGCCGGCTACATCCTCCAGATGACCTGAGCCTTGGCAAGGCTTTGCAGATTAGCTCACTGCTCCTCCCTTGTGGCACAATAGGAAATAACACATCTTATGAAATACTCCTCCATGCTTGCACAGGTCAGGTCTACAGGGGGAGGTGTGACATCTGCCAAAAGATGTGCAGCAGGTGGCTCCACGTCTGGTAAAGCAGGACCAGTGGTCTCTGCAAGCAATTATATGGCGCAAGAAAGGGTTGGCGGGGTCAGGCCCTCAAGAGCCCTCAGTGTGCTCCCTCGCATTGTGTGGATGCAGAATGTGCTCCCTCGCATTGCATGGATGAGGAACGTGCTCCCTCGCATTGCGTGGATGAGGAACGTGCTCCCTCGCATTGCGTGGATGCGAAACGTGCTCCCTCGCATTGCGTGGATGAGAAACGTGCTCCCTCGCATTGTGTGGATGAGGAATGTGCTCCCTCGCATTGCGTGGATGTGGAACGTGCTCCCTCGCATTGCGTGGATGCGGAACGTGCTCCCTCGCATTGCGTGGATGAGGAACGTGCTCCCTCGCATTGCGTGGATGAGGAACGTGCTCCCTCGCATTGCGTGGATGAGGAAGGTGCTCCCTCGCATTGCGTGGATGTGGAACGTGCTCCCTCGCATTGCGTGGATGTGGAACGTGCTCCCTCGCATTGCGTGGATGCGGAACGTGCTCCCTCGCATTGCGTGGATGAGGAACGTGCTCCCTCGCATTGCGTGGATGAGGAACGTGCTCCCTCGCATTGCGTGGATGAGGAAGGTGCTCCCTCGCATTGCGTGCATGGGTAATGTCCCTCGCATTGCGTGGATGGGGAATGTGCTCCCTCGCATTGCGAGGATGAGGAACGTGCTCCCTCGCATTGCGTGGATGAGGAAGGTGCTCCCTCGCATTGCGTGCATGGGTAATGTCCCTCGCATTGCGTGGATGGGGAATGTGCTCCTTCGCATGGCGTGGATGAGGAATGTGCTCCCTCGCATTGCGAGGATGAGGAATGTGGTCCCTCGCATTGCGAGGATGAGGAATGTGCTCCCTCGCATTGCGAGGATGAGGAATATGGTCCCTCGCATTGCGAGGATGAGGAATGTGCTCCCTCGCATTGCGTGGATGGGGAATTCCCTGCAGCTGTCACCGGCCAAAAGGACAAAACACCGACGGAGCCCCGATGCAAGTCCTGACAGTCAGCAACAATCGCACATCACCATTAGCTCACATCACCAATAGCTTCAACTGCTCTGGGAGCAGGACGTCAGCTCACCATCGTCCCTGGTCCTTGTTGTACTTGACTTTGGTCACATCTCCAGCAGTGTTTTCCCACATACGATCCACATTTCAGTTCCTTGTAAATCTGTATGGTGAGAACATCAACACGTCTTATTTGATACCTGGTAGAATGCTGGTGAATGTAGAAGATAATAAATATTTGTTTAAATATATTTCAGGGAATTTTCTATGTGATCGTATAATAATAATAATAAATATTGCATGGCTATATGAATGTTTGTTATTACTATATATATATATCTTAAAGTTGTTAAGGGAGGTAGGATGTTAGGGTGTACTTACTGTACAAGCTCCATGTGAATATCCTCTGAATGCACTGAATGTTCTATGAATGCATTATGCATGCATTATGAAGATGCATTTAATGTAATGCACGCCCTCAAGTCTTTTGATTGTAGGAAGAAACCCTTGTGAACCAGAGATGGAATAGGCCCCAGCCTGATTCTGGCCCACAGCTCCAGAGCCATGACCCAGAGCCAAGGCAACACTACCCAATCTGCCCCCCCAGCTAAAATTTCTACCTTTACTGTATCTGTCTGCATGCTACTGCAGTTCTTATTCTCATCAACCCCGTTTGACAGCGCTTGATTTATGCCAAAGGAGTCGTCCGGAGACACTTGGACAGACGACCCTAGGGGACCGACCAGAGCCAAGCACATCTGTGGAAGCCATCCCACCTGGATATGCAATTGCCCCCGTCTGGCGTCATGGCGCCACAGATTGGTCCCCGATCCCGGACCCTGCCGAGAGTCTGGAATAATGCTTCCCGACACCTGCAGTGTCCATCCTGCCTGATCCACTGTCGTCTGAGGTCCACGGTGTCCTGCCCCCGCGCACCTTGTCGTGGTGGCTTCAGCAGCCCTATTCTGGTCCTTAGGGCTGCAGGCAGCTGCTGTCAACAGGGGCTGGGGGTCGGGTGGGGGGGGGGGGTGTTCCAAATACTGTGGAAAAAAATAACTGGAGGTATGAATCTCTCTGCTGTCTGCCCTACTGCTGTATCTCTTTATAAAATCCTGGCCTCATGATCAGGCCTGTAACCTCTTAGAATACTTACTGAAAGTACATCAACCAGACCTGCTCATCATCCCTCCATCCATCCATCCATCCATTTTTCCATGCATTCATCATCCATAAATCATTCATCTGTAGGGTCATGGATAGGGTCCAGGTTGACTGCAACCCTCCTCTAAATTAGTGGTGATAGATGGATGTCTCCATGCTTCCCAGGAATCATAGAGTGCAAGGAACAGGACGTGCTTTGATGGCTGAGCAGGAGGAAGACTACAGTACTCATGAGACTCAACCTACAGTACTCATGAGACTCAGACTACAGTACTCATGAGACTACTTGCAGCATGTGGCTTCCCCTTTGTTAAATAGCAGAAGTGTCTGCAATCTTAAGAGGATCATTTGGAAGAGTGATTCTAAAAAAGGATGAGGCCATTTTGGGATTATCCAGCAACACTTGAAGTGAACTCTAATGTGATTGTTTTGCATCAGTCTCTTTGTAACGGGACAGACTACTAAACCATTATGGTAGATGAAGACAGTCACCCTTAGCAAGCTGAGGTACTTCATTTAATCACCACTTGGTGGAGCCCAATCCCAATTTCTTCTATAGCAAATACTGTACTGTCTCTTTGAGCACGAATAACATAGTAAGCAAGCTGCGTCCAGGTTTGCATTAACTGTGAATGAGCCTTCCGTTGTATGCTATCCAACTGCCCCCCCCGTGAATTCTGTGTTCATAAAGGCCTACAAAAAATACCTGTTAGCTGTGAAGCATTGGCAAGCATTGAATCTTCGTATTGCAAATAACTGGACTGCTCCCTTAAATGCAAACTGTACAGTGGCCTATTCAACCTGCCCGGTGCCCCGTATTGGTAAACTTGAGCTATGACTCATTGTCACAGTAAAAGTTTTACTGTGAAATTTATCAGCAGACATTTCTACCTGATCCATGTTCAAGCTCTTGTAATAATTTTGAACATTTAATAAACATTAAAGGGTCTTCGCATATGAAATATAAGTTCATTTTAATTATAAATTATATTGATGCAGTGGCCTCACACCGTTGTGCTGTGGTACCAGTCTGTCTGCATGTTCTCTCAGTTTTTCTGTGGATTTCTTCCAGTTTCCCTGCAGGCAAAAGCAAAACACTGTGACTGCATGTTTTTTCAAAATTTAGCTATGACCAAAATCAGGTCTCATGGGGTTTTATCTTGTGACAAAAGCTAGTTTAGCTATGCTCAGTTTTCAAAAAAACACTATCATTTACCTACACTAGTGGTCAAAATTGTGGACACACATCCAGTTTTTATAGATTGCAGAACTTTATAGGAGTGTTACTCCAGTTACTTATGGTTTCATCCGATGTGTGGTATCCGTAACCTTCTTCGATATTTTTATAAACATTACGGCCAATATTCATGGAGTAATTGTTAAAGCCAAATTTCAAAAAATGCTGGGTGTTTCCACAGTTTTGGACCCTAGTTATGCTCATACAGCCGGTGGGTTAAAAAAAGCCTTTTTTCTTAGTGTTAGTGTCAGCATAGTTGATGTGTTATGCATTTATAGGGCAGTGTAACGGCATGTCTTGCAGGTGGCCGTAGTGTGTGTGTGTGTGTGTGTGTGTGTGTGTGTGTGTATGTGTGCATGTCTGCGCAAATGCACCCTGGAATGGACTAGCCTCCAGGCTCTGGCGTTCCCAACCTCATTCCCCGAGCATCCTGGGATAGGCTTCCTGCTCACTATGATGCTGCATTTGGAGGATTTTAAATAATGCACAGATGGACAAGTTATTTTCTAGTGTTTTAGGCTTGTGGCTGAAATCCTGCAGGGGTAGTCAATATTTTTCACATCCCATAATTACTATCCGCTGGATTATTGATTTATTTTGCCTCTCAAAGAGAATTGCCATTGGTACTATTTATTATGATTAGCATTCTAGGTTTGAATATCGAACACAGGTATCTTAAGCATCTTATTTTTTTGTGAAAAGTGTGGTTTACAATATTTTTAAGGGCTCTTTTATTTTATTTTACATCTACAATTTTAATTTACAAATAAGGGTAAGTATTCAAAACACAACTTTTGTGGAGAAATGACAATACGAAAACAGTCAAACACTGAATTTGTCAGACACTGTAGGGATTGTGCAAGATCAACTATGTTTGGGAAGATGAGACTCCATACTTTACACTCCTCACCACCTTCGCTGTTGTATGAGATACTCAAGGCCAAACAAAATAAACATCTCCATACCTGTGCATCCAGTTTATTTAAATCTGGAAAGTTAGCCTTCAGCTATTCGAACCCCACCTAATGACTACTTACCTCCTCATTTTTTCTTTTATTTTTGAGGGGAAAAATGAGAGGGGACAAATGATCACTCTTCCTTTGCTCAGACAAAGCTGTGAAGTCCAGTAAATGAGTGCAGGTGTGAAGTGCTGAAAATGTTTTCGTAGACAATTTAACACCTCGATTACTTCACATTGGGGCTGGGAGGCGGTTGCGTAAGTTTCTGCGCACTGGAAGGTGTTGTACGAACAATACTTTTGTTTGCCTGGATTTTTTTACCCTCCAGTTTTTTAACTCACAGAGTGAGCGGAGGAATGTTAAGTGCAAGTTAGCGATAAGCCTAATACATTTGCTGTGTTCCTTTTGGCCTTTTGATTGCTCTTTGAAATACCATTTTTCTAAAACAGGACTAATGGATTGAGTTATACGACCAAACTCAGACAAAGCAATCAGATTAAGTTGTAGGATACATGACTGGATAATAGAACTTGGCTATCTGGCCTACTCGGTGGGGTACAGGGCAGCATTGGCTTGGAGACTAGGGTTAAACTCAGGACTAGGCTAGACCATAGGATTGTGGTATAGGATTCAACTATGAGACAGGCCTATAGTACTGTAGTGTTACTGAGGCATGAATGACACCTTAAAATAAATCACTAACTGCAGCCTCTAATGGAAACGTGACGACACAAGAATGTTCTGGATTATTTTGCTGCAAGTCTGTTTTTACAATCTCACCTTTCTCCTTCCGTGTCTCCTGGCCACAACCACACAGATAAGATACACACACGCAGACACACATGCACAGCGGCTGCCGTCCAGAATCTCACAGTCTTCCGCTGGGTGTTTGCGCTGCTTTGGTTTCGTTTGCCACTTTAAAGGCTTCCTCTGGTGGCTTCCCTCTTCCATATCCATGACCATGATAACAGAGTGGCTGCTGGAGATGGCCCCTGTGAATCGAGGAAGTTCTATTTCAGGATGGTATAATTCAGAACATGCCTGGCTAACGACCGCAGAAGGGCCATGCCCTGTTAAATTCACCCTACTCCACTGAATAATATCCTAATAATTATAGGGATCTCTAAAAGTAATCTCTCACCCCTCAAGTATAGTAACAGCCCACATTCTGGGCCTCTGGCAGTGTTGAGACAGACACCATTCCAACCCTTAAAGACCAAACGAGAATTTTGCACTCTTGCATTTCGGTCTTGCATGCACTCCTCGCCCCTCAATGCGGATGTTGTCTTTGCGGCATCAATAGCTGCCCCTCAGAACAGCAGTTGGGATGGGGACAGATGGAGAGGGGAAGTCGATGTGCGGGAGAGCAGTGCGGTGGCGGAGGGGGGATCGGCTGGTGTTTGATTCCCTACCACTCTTCTTCTTATCTGGCCGATCCCTACGCTCTCACGCTGGCCATGTGATGGAAGGACAAGATGGTGCACTGCCAATGCCACACGGTAAAAGCAGAACAGAAGGCATCAGTACAGACTGGTTTACTGACTAAAACAGGCCCAGATTACTCTAGCTGCACATTAGACATCCGTCCATCCATTTTACAACCCGCTTATCCTACTGGGTTGCGGGCACAAGGCAGGGAACAACCCTGGACAGGGGGCCAGCCCAGCGCAGGGCGCACATTAGGCATATATACTTATAAAAAAATAGTGAATCTTTAACTTTGCACTTTATCGGTGCCCATCAAGGGTGGATTAACTCATCGGGCAGCCCTAGGGTGACGCCATTATCGACACTCAGGTGTTTCCGATTTAACTAACTGCTCACTGTTCCTGAGGTGGGCGGGGTCCTCATGGTTGCGGGGGCCCAAAGTCATAGCATAGTAATATTAACTATAATTCACTACTATATTCATAAGAAAAGCCCTGCTTTTAACTTGATTGATTTGCTTTTGTACCTTTGAGAGTAGCAGACTATTGTTATACCACATATATGAAAGTATTTTTAGACTATGGGACTGAAAGCGGTATAGGTGAACGATGTGTTTTAATGTAAAATGAATGAATAATTTAAATTGGACATGAGAAATATACAGCATAAGTATATGAACAATTTCCTCCCAAATGCGCCTCTTATGTTGTACCTGTAAGGCAGGTATTTAACTGAAACTGCTGTGCCAAAATGTCTAGATCCAGGGTAAATGTTGTAAGGTATGCTGGGTAAATGTAACTAGATATGATGATCGAGTAATACAGTGTTATGAGAAATGTGTCCATCTTGGATGGCGGTCACTGTGGCTTTGGTGGCCCGTTAGGTCTGCAGAGCACTTCCAGGACAAACAGTGCTCTTCTGATTGCTGCACTTTCTTCTTGCTGCATTGGCTTCCAGTACAGCAGATGTTTTCTCTCTCTCTCCTCTGTGTTGCTGATGAGCCTAACCCCGGAGCATATCCGGCCTTCGTTTTTGGGGATACGTGCCGGCTTGGGGCCCAGGGGATGGTGAGAGGCCCGGCTGGAATGGACTGAAAGCAAACGGTCTGACAGGAGCCATGAGACTGGTCATGCCGACCGGAAACCTGACCAGGCTGCATTGCAGAAGATGGGACTTGCACATGTGTGTGTGTGTCAGTCATGTTCATCTGTACAGGATGTCCCACTTTCTCATTGGCTCATGTGCATCATGTTTCCTTATATGGCTCTCGTGACACCATGTTTAACAAATACACACTAATGAAGGTGTTCAAACTCCACTGCATGATTACATATTAAAAGCTTGTTTCAGCATTGATTGCGAGCTTCCCAGAAGGCTCAGGGTATTTTAGGCTGGATCCATTTGGGCTGTCTTATTTTGAAAAGGGTTTAATTGACCTCCTTGTAGGAAATACAGTTCTTATGACTGATGTCTAGGGAATATGAAGAGGGAAGACTTTGTTGGTCCTAAAACGTCGTTTCCCCATCTTTATTAAGGCAAGAAAGCTTTCAAAGCAAGAGTCAAGCTGAATCAACACCATCAACGATCCCACATCCTCCGGATCGTCCCAGGCTTGCGGTAGGCTACAGGCAAAGAGGGTGTATGGCAGCCAAGAGTGCTCTCCACACTGCTCTCCACACTGCTCTGAAACTGCTCTCCACACTGCTCTCCACACTTCTCTCAAACTGCTCTCCACACTGCTCTCCACACTGCTCTCAAACTGCTCTCCACACTGCTCTCCACACTTCTCTCAAACTGCTCTCCACACTGCTCTCAAACTGCTCTCCACACTGCTATCCCACTGCTCTCCCATTTCCTCGCCAGCCTGATCTCCACACTGCTGATTTTGCAGGCTTCTGTGTCACATGACCGGCCTTGCCAGGAGCACCAGTGTCGACCTTTCCCATTGAGGGGCTACTGTTGGCTAGGATCCCACACGGGGGTCTATCCTGCTGAAGACAATGGACCTCTGTGGCTCACCATGTGAAGCCAGACTTGAGATGCCGGCAGAGATCACACACAAATCAGAATCCACCCTTGTTCTCTGGGTTGTTCCCATACTGCCCATGCAGTAAGCAGCAGGATGGGTCAGTGGGTCCTACAGTTGCCTGTAGGATTGGGGTCTGGACTGTGTTCTCCCCATGTTCTGCAGGGTCTCTCTAGGTGCTCCGACTTCCTCCTGCAGCCCAAAGATCTGTGGTTAGGCAAATTAACATCTTTAAATTGAACTGTGATTGTGTGTCCTCTGCTTCCCCGCCAAGGTGGCACTCTGCCTTGTAAATTTCACTTCCAGGGATAAACTCCAGGCTCAACATGGGCCTTTACTGGACAGGTGGGTATGGAAAGTGCAAGATCTGGCCATTGTAAAAGATACTGTAATTCAAGAAAATTTAGACATAGTCCAGATAATCTTATACGTTCTGCTGAATGGCCATCTGGAGAGGAGTATTCACTTGCTAATTTATGGTTATTAAATCAGGCAGATGTTCAAGAGAAGTTTACCGAACAGTGTCTCAGAACTGATTAAGAGCTTCCTCCAGCCATTTTCCTTGGTGCAGAAACAAACTCTTTTGAAATATTAAAACACCAAGGGCCATCTTACTGTAGATTCAGTTCATGTTGAATGTCTTACAGCTTGAAGTTTCGTGGGGTATTAAGCTGTATGGGGACAATAAGTTTGGTGAATTTCATTGTTGAATTGCTGCGAACCTGTAAGCTTCATCCTTTCCTCAGTACGTGATTAATAGAGACTCAATCAAGGGTGGCTGCAATGTACAGAAGCACATGGCCAAGCAGGGAACTGAACCACATGACACTATCATATTGGACAAAATGTTCTCACCTGATCACAGAACCTGGGCCACAGGGGAAAGCCACACACAAGAGTCAAACCCATAGCAACAGTGAGGGCTTTTAATAATGTCAGTTTGTGAAAGACAACCTGTTGGAGGATCCACACGGTGCGCTGACTGTTCTGCTGAAACACTCCACATGTGGGTCCACAGAACCACCCAAGGTTTCCAACGCACTTGCGGTGGAATTAAGACTTGTAATTAACTACACCGGCATTTCAGTAGGGGGCACAAACGGAGTGAAAAGAGTCAGAAGAAATTCTTCTGGGCTGCATTCTATAACATTACAGTTAGTTTACCTCACTGCTCTCCTTGTGAAACCAAAGCTAGCTGGCTGGTGGTCAGACACCCTGTGAAAACAGAAATGTTTTTAATATAAATGATTTGAGAGGAATTGTTTTCTGCCTCTTTTGGTTATGGGGGTGGGGTGGGGTCAACAAAATCTGGCAGAAGACCCAGGGCCAGGCCTGTAATAAAAAGATAGGTGAGGTAAGGTTAGGTAAGGTAAGATAAGGTAGGTAGGTTAACTTTATTAATACTGGAGGGAAATTAAGCTTGTCATAGCAGCCAGGTACATTTAAATTCCACATTAAAATTACAATGAAATAGCTCATGTTAAGCATATATATAGGCATTTTTAATGGAAAATCTTAATGAATGGCCACTAAAATGTGGCCATATAGATATAGATATAGTTCTCTCTCCATCCACTCATTTAGCTACAGATGTCCCACCTTTTGTCCATCACTATGTCTGATACTGGGTCCTCATCCTCAAGTGACAATCAGACCTCTGCTTTCCTCTCTCCACCCTCTCCAGTCAGATCACGCTGTACAGGATGTTTAGCCAGTGTGGCCTGGTGCCAGGTTTCCATTAGGTGCCGTTTGATGGACCCAAACCACCAGCAGGCCCCCCTTGTCGATGGTCTGCAATGTGTCACTGGCAGAAAAAAGCTGCCCCCCCACACATGAAAAGCTGCCATTGTGTCCTGATCTGGTTTATGTCCGGGCTGATAGCATGGCATCCTGACCGTCAGACGGATCCGGCTCCAGTTCGGGCACTTCGCTTTGCCGGTCCTGCCTCTGATTCTGCACAGTTTCAGTCCCACTGCAGCCTTGCTCACATCCTTTTTGATGTTGCCATCAGCCAGTCAATAAAGAAAGATTCCTTGCAATCGCTGTCCAGGTAACTGTAACAATCTCAGGCTGTAAGCTTACCAAAACATTCAGGCATGAGCGCGACGGCTCAAACAGCGATGCATTCCGTGGCGCAGTCTGAAAAGCATGATGGGACCATGGAAGCTAGATGGTTAGACTGCTTCCTTTGAAGGGGGAAAAGCTTGGATGTGGCAACCTTGGATTATAAGGCAGAGGCTGAAACTTGTGGCCTGAGTGGATGGTCAGGTCATTCATTTTGGGGATAAGAGCCTAACAGCAATGTGACCGTTCCACCAGGGCTTGAACCAATGACCTTCAAGTCACAGGTGTTTTAATCTGCTGAGGAACACACCAGAGGCTAGAACTAGATTGTTTTTTTGTTTTTTTTTACTTTATACCAGCACACAGCCAGTCCATGGGTTAAGAACGTCCAACGTACAGACAGCTTGTACTTGCAAATGAGCTGCCGTAAAGCCAATCATGTTAAAAGTTCAGGTCGAATGCAGTGGTTTGTAATAAACACACTGCTTTGTGATGCTCATGAAATAATTGCATGGCTTCTGTGGTTAGTTGGCTCGAGGTACTTTGCATAGATACTGTATTATTGCTGAATTATTATAGTCCTTACTCTGTACTATATATTTTTTGTTTGGACTACTTACAAATGCAGTCTTAGGGGACTGAACTGGTGGAACCCGAGTCCTGTGTAGCTTGGTTCTTTCTCAGTTTCCCTTAGCTGTGTGGTAATTAGCACAAGGAGTTGGATCAGGTGTGTTAAATGAGGGAAAGCACTGAAATGTGCAGGGCTCCGACCCCCCAGGGCTAGAGTTTGACATCCCTGGTTTAAACCATGCTGTGTACAGAAGTTGTAGAGGATCGCGTTGAAGGTCACGCCTTGCGAGCTCTTGTCTCTTCCTCGGCTGACGTCAACGAGGTAAGTCTGAGGACCCAAATTAGTGGTGGCTGAAGCTGTACTCATTGGTTGCTGGCTGAGAGTCAGACAGTTACAATGTGAGGTAGATGAGTATAACAGCTCTGCAGCCAAAGTGCTGGCCTGCAGACTAAAGAATCTTTATAGAGGCTGTTGGGATTGTTTGGTAGTTTCTGTGTTTCATCTCGTTTAGTCTTTCCCTCCTCTCTCATGGCTGATTAAGCGTTTGCTGTCTGTAGTCTGGAGCGTGGCATCCTCACTCATAAGCATTAAATCGAAAACCTAATAATTACCCCTATTTACCACCTTTTCACCATATCCTAGCTGCAGACCCCATGGACAGTGTTACATTACAGGACTGATTAACCTTTAGTTTCAACTCTGGGGATTAACAATGTAAATGCAATGTTGTAGGAGCTTTTAGTACAAGTGGTGTATTCATGTCCTGTCTTTTTCCTGAACACGCCCCACCTAAGGTGCTTTTGATAGCCATTGAGATGGTCTCAGCTTGTTCCTGCAGCATTATATAGAGACTCAGTGGGTGTTGCTGCAAGTTACATGCTGGATGAGTCTTTCAGTCAAAGAAACAAACCAGTCAAAGGACAAGAAGAACTGATCTATTTAGCCAAGCAGAGGAGCCTTTCAGGTTTAAAATATTAAATCATGATCACACATATAACATGGTCCAGTTTCCTAAACTCTGCAGGGTAGTTGGCTTTCTGGACTCCACAAGGGTGGACGGGAGACAGCCCGGCCCCTTTACAATTCAGGGCCCATCAATAGTGTTAGGAACTTCTTAGTGTTAGGGAACATTAATCAGTGATAGACCTTCATAACTCTGGGTGAGGGCAGTTCCGTTTTGAGCAGCCACTTCCGTGAGACAATTCAGGCCTGAGGTAGAGCATTCAGAAACAGACCACAAGCCACGGCATTCAAAACGAATACAATCAAACTGATCCACACCCCCGTAATGCTCCATAATCCAACACCTGGGCAGCACACTTACATAGTTCTACTGATCTTTTTGTGGCAGTCTATAGTGCGCCGCCCCCCCCCGGGGGGGGGGGGGGGGGGGGGGGGCCCGGGGCGCCCCCCCCCCGGGCGCGGCCGGGGGCCGCGCCCCGGGGGGGGGGGGGCGGGCGGGGGGGGGGGGGGG
>JABFDZ020000054.1:5282211-5292417 GCA_019775955.2 Pollimyrus isidori
TTGGGGTCCGGCCCCCAAGGAGACTGTCTGGTAAAACTCTGGCCCTCTGACAAATATAGTTGATGACCCCTGCTCTAAAGCCTATTTTGCTTCAGAAAAACGTTGTCTTTTACCAAAATGTTGGCAACAATGTTTTAGGACTTGCTGTTCTTCCCCTGCAGTCGCTGAAACATTAGATCAGCCATGTGAGCACATGCAAAAGAAAAAAATAAATAAACTGCAGCGTGGTGGTTTTAAATTCCCGGATATTGCCGGCACATTTCCAGGATGCAGCGACTCCCAGATGCATAAGGCAGTCAGGCTGTTCAGTTGTGGCTCTGTTATGCTCTTCCACACGGGGGAAGTTACATTATGGTCGGGATGGGATTTGGGTACCTTCCTGCGGTGGCAGATGGGGAATTGTACAGTAGAGAGGGAAATATATTTAAGTTAATCTTTCTATTTAAATACAGCTCTGGAAAAAATTAAGAGACCAATAAACAATGTTTTTTAAATCTGCATTTTTAAATCTTGGTTTAATCCTGGTTCTCCTGGCAGAGGCTACTCTGGGCAACAGGCTGCTTCCAGGCTCAACTTTGCTACGCCAGCAGTACACAAGACACAGGTGAAGCAGGAAACACTGGGAACGACCAGAAACCAGCCAGCCAGGTAAAGGGCAGAAGTGACTTTCTGATGCCAGAGATGACCGTCAACTTATCCAGCAGTGCCTCATAAATCAGAGGATCCCGTAAGGTTACCTTAAAAAAGAATAGGAAACATTAACTGGTGTGAGGTGCACTGCTAGTTTGTATCAGGCTTAGAAGCAGGTCTGAAGACCCATAAAGCAAAGAAGAATCTCTTGATTAATAAGAAACAGGGGAGAATCAGGTTGTATTTTATGCAGAAGCAAACCCATAAATTGAGAATTGAGTGAGACTAAAAAATGTGCTTTGGTCTTTTAAATCTTGCCAGAGCTGTAAGTCATGCAGTCCTTCACAGAGAGTATTATAGGTAATATTTTTTAGTGCAAAAATGAATGTCATTGAAACTTTTCCATTTGACGACACAGAAAAGTAATAGGAATCTCTGTTATTATACATATTATACATAATGATTGATCTGCTGTTCAGACACTTGAGTCAGTTGCTGGGTAGCCAATTTTGTGGCCAATGGGCAATTAGCTCACAAGCAGGTGTGGTTCGGAAACAAAAGCCTTCTGGTGCTCTGTAGTGGGGGAGCGAGCCTGTCCGCCTTTCTGAAGAGGATCTGTACCTGCAGCTCTCTGGGGAAAACACTTACTGCCATGTGAAAGAGGAGGTGGGGATCCTGGGATGCTGGGAAGTGCTGTTTGGTGTTCCTGTGTCTTGGGGGGAAATGTGCGCATTCTGAATGGGGCTAATTGGGGAGGGACCACAATGACACAGGTGTTTGTTCCGGATATTATGGCTGGGTAGAAAAAAGAGAAAAGTTCTGGGGAGCCCCCACCTTAGAAAAATGATTCCCCTAAAGAGACAAAGCAACGTAAGAGCCCATGATGTCTTTGTATGTGTAAAGGTGTTCATCCAATAAAACACTGAGGCCATCTTTCTTGATTTATTTATCATTATTGTATTTTTTTTTATATACTGTTCCTTACTACCTGAAGGGGGTGCCCTAACACGTTACGCCACCTGCTGCCAACTTTCGTTTATTGCGCTAAATAAAGACGAGATGAAAAGCGAAGGAGAGAGTTGCGTGATTGAGCCTTTTCAACTGTCAGCGTCTCCTTTTCAGTGGCAGATCTGGCCCCACCTCAGGACAATCTGGCTAAGATCGTGCTCTCCTTTACATACGTCTGCCCTCTGCTATGAATGGGAGACTGTCAGCGTCCTTCCCCAGCACTGACTTGCCAGCTTTTAGACTGGCCAGACCTGAATGGGGTGTTTTGAGCTCTCCCTTTTCCTTCAGCCCCCACACGGAGAGCTGAAGTGGGGCCACTGGTTTAGCCTGCGTCTCTCTCCGCCTGCAGGATGTCGCTACACGCCAGCACCTTAAGTAGGCTGGCCGCTCAGAGTACGGCACCAGGAGATGGGTGGCCACGGGGACAGGTGCCCAGGGGGATGGGGCAGACAGGCCGTGATCTGCAGGGCACTACATACGCCACCCTCTCTACATGGCTGACTTTTGTGTACAAGAAGGGTTGTGAAGTGGTTAATGGCTAGTGGTTAATGGCGTACTCGTCCTTGAGAGAGCTCATGCGATCTCTGCTCCCCCCAGGATCTAAGGATCAGCTATCCCCACGCTGCTCGCCATGCCGTTAATTAATCAAACTTATTTGGTGTCGTATCTGTCCACCTTCTCAGATAAATCCATAATTTCTTCAGGAATGTAAGTGGCAGTAACATGCTGAAATGAATGCTTAAAATGCATCATAAGGATATGCTTGGAACCAAAAATACACAGACATGATGTAGATGTATTTGAAAGAAATGCTGATAAATGATTACTTGCATTTGCGGTAACATGGCCCCAATGAGTAGACGATTATTATTAATTCACAACCGCACTTTAAGCTCAGATGTTCCTCTACAGTGAATTTTAATGGTGACTTTGTTTAGGTTTATTATTTGTTTAATTTGTTTAGGTTTATTATTTGTGCTTGTTGTGTTATTTTAACTCATAGTTATCTTAGAAAATCAAACAAAGTTTTATCAAGTTGCCATACTCTTTGTAGCATTTTTCACATGAGGTCTGTAAGATCTCTGCACTCCCTAACCAAAGTTGTCGGGGACACAGGGAGAAGGACATGGGAGCCTGCAGCCGTGCGATTTAACCGCTGAAAGCTAACGTAGCTTCCCCGTGTAGCATTACACTTAGGCCCGCAGGGTCAGAGGAAAGTGCAAATTGATCGCTTCCTTGAAGAGAGCCTCATCCGTCTCTGCCAGGGCCTTCAGCGCCATCTCTCCCATGCCAAACTATCCTTTCCAAATTTTTTTTTGACTTCCTGTGTCCCCGAAGCGACTGTCGGACGTCTAGCAAAACCAGCTCACTAATTTACTCTTAGGAAGGTTAGCCACAGGAATGTTCACAGGGGAGAAGCTGAGGTGGAAGGTTATCTGATGTAACCTAGAGACACGACCTGTTACTTTGTTGCCTTTGGCCTGGTGTAGATTTCTGGTCTTCCAGATGTCCTGATGCCACTAACAGTGTACACATCATAGGAGGGTGGTAGATTATTTTCAGTGGAGTATCAGTTAGTACATTTTAAGATATTTAGGGACATTAATACCCACAAGAAGAGCAACGTTGGGTCTTGGTCCGAAATGGTGGAATAGCCCAGGACACTCTGGAGGAATGACCTCAGATCACCAAAGAGCCAGTGGTGGCAGAGCGTCTCTCCAAACACTCTGCTCTGACTCCAGCCCTCATTAGCGCTTGCTTGCCCATCAGTCATCGCCACGGTAACAGCCAGCCTAACCTCCCCCCCACCCCAAACTCCTGCACCTCTTGGGCTAAGAGTGCCAGCTGGACAATTACTGTCCCTGCCAATCCAATCCCCCCCCCTCACCTCACCCAAACACAGATCCATCAGTATGCTTCTCACCTTGGGTGAGGTCACCCTTCCTCAGCTAGGACCCTCGCCTCTAACCACAAACCATCCTGGATGGCATGTGACGCCATATTGCTTAGATGTTTCCATCTAAGGGGGAGAATTATGGGGACCTTGTTTCCCTTGTGCTTATTTGAATAGAATATTTTACTGCAATGCTTTGAGATGCTGAGATTTAAGGACACATATGGGGTACCCATGTTGGAAACTAAACAACACTTTAAATACTGGTAACACAAAGACAATAAAGAACAAAAAAAATTCAAACAATGAGGAACCGACAGTCAGCTGAGGTGGAGTGTGGCTTTTAGGGTCTTTAACAATCTATTGACCCTTGGTACCAAAAGGGAAAGTAGTTTAGTCAAATAACCGGCTCAATCAATCACTTGAGAAAATTAATGGATGGCACGTTGCTGCCATGGCAGTCTTCAGGCATCCATAGACTGGGCTACATTTTCTGTCATGTCACATTGCTGTGGGGTTGTGCTGGGGCTTCCCTGCTGCCCACGGGTGGAGCATCCGGGCGGCAGAACCTCCTAAATGGTCTCGGGTTTTTAATAAGCGTGGGTTTGCCTCAGGCCATGAGGTTTACAGGTTCTTAATCCAGTTGGCTTATCGTATTTCTTTAGAAGTTTTTTTTGTTCGTGGGGGGCTCCCACTATTGCTGAGAATCATGGATCACCTACCTGCCCGTT
The DNA here is from genome assembly GCA_019775955.2 of Pollimyrus isidori. Taxonomy (NCBI): domain Eukaryota; kingdom Metazoa; phylum Chordata; class Actinopteri; order Osteoglossiformes; family Mormyridae; genus Pollimyrus; species Pollimyrus isidori. The sequence continues at coordinate 5,286,475 of JABFDZ020000054.1, forward strand.
CATGGACAAACATGTCTGTGGCAAGACTCGTCATGCACATGCTACGATGTTTCAACTGAGGAAAAAAGAAAAACTATGGAGGCCAGGAAGATGATGTTGTTAAAATTTCATACTGACATCGTCATTGCTAATTTTATGTTGGCTTTTCTACCCCTCCTTTCCAACGACTTGATGTCAGCTTGTTATATGTTTTTGACCCTTTAATAAAAAAATGCATTTTGATCAAAATGTCCATCAGAATTGGTCATGGAGATGACACCTGCTAAAGATCGTTACAGATGCTGGTGCACTGGTTTCGCAGTCCCGTCCGTGATGAAGGACACAGGCCTTGGGCGATGTTTCTTATTTTCCGCGACCCTAATCGTGGGAGCGGCCAGGAAAAACAGCGGCCTGTCGGAATCCCGGCTGAGTCTGTGACTTTGGCCGCCACGGTCAGGCGCGGCCCGCTGAAAGGCCAGTTTATGCGCTCTGGCTGAAAGACCTTCAAATCATGCGACGTAATTAAGACTAACCCCCACCCCAACCGCCACCCATCACCTGACAGGGGAGCCGCGGACAGTGTGCGCCGTTTTCATGTGTACGGCGGGCCAGGGAGCGCAGCGCCGGGTTTAATTAAACGGGCGAGTAACGAGGGCCTCTAAACAGGGCCCTTGTTCAAAGGAACACGAGCGTGTCTGTGTCGGACTGAGCGGGCCCCTGGATAAACACATCGAGCGGGAGCAACGGCATGATGTTAGCGACGGACCGGTCGGGGTGCGAGATTTCCAAAAACGTCCGCGGCGGATGCGGCTCTGCTGCTGGAAACAAAACAAGAGACGTCCATCTGGAGCTCAGAGCGGGGATATCCTGACGGATCCCACAGCATCTAATCAAAGAAGGCCTTTCCGAGGGCAAACTCCACTCAAAACAGTGGTTATGGCACAGCACCCCCCCAGTCCTTCTTTTCTACCTAATTCTGACAAGACCCCGCCCCCAAACCCCCGACCATTTGCGGGCTTCCTTCCTGCCTCCCGTTTCATCTTAATATCTGCCAGCAGCCTCACGTCCAGTAATTACAGGTGCCGGCCTCTTTGATTTCGATGGGGGCTGCAATTATCGCGTGGCTGAGTACGCTCGAATCGTTTCCAGCCCCCCCGGTGCGCCGGCTGCATGTCAGCCGTTTCAGACAATGGCCCAGGAAACGGGGAGGGGCTGACACGTTATTTAAAATGAGGAAAATAAACATTTAATAATTAAACGCCAGGTTGGGGGAGAATTGAAGCCCTACTTCTCTTGATTGTGGATGCCAGGGTAACTGTAAGATTCACACTGTGTTCGGTATAAAAACAGCCGCTCGGGAAAAACATTGACTTTGAGTCTCCATGAAGGAGGCTTGTAACTGTTTCCAGTCTTACGTTGTGCTACCTCTTCTGCAATGATATTATGAGTAGCCATGTGACAGCCACTCAGAGCCATTTCATAGCCTTCTTCCTACAATAGATAGACTCCTTCATTAAGTCTGAGGTCACTGGGGAATCAAGGTCTCTTCTGAAGCTTCTTTTTCTGGTTTAACCAAGCAGGTCTGAAACGACCCGATGCTGGAATTGCATTTTCAGTTACAGTACTTCTTCCACTGCCACATCAGGATTTGAAGGCTGTTGTATCCACTCTGAGTTTGTGGGACTATGATATAAGTTTTTTCCTGTAGTCGAAGTGTGGGGGTTACTGAGGCTTTAACCTGTTGTTTTGTTTTACTCCCTTGTTTGTTGCTGACTCTGCACAAACCACACTACTGCACCATGTGTAATCCATTCTGCACACACCACATTACTACACCCTGTATAATCCACTCTGCACAAATCACATTACTACACCCTGTATAATATACTCTGCACAAACCACACTACTGAACCCTGTATAATCCACTCTGTGCAAATCACAATACTGCACCCTGTATAAACAATTCTGCACAAACCACACTACTAAGCCATGTGTAATCCACTCTGTGTAAGCCACACTACTACACCATGTGTAATAGACTCTGCTCTAACCACACTACAACATCCTGTAAAATCCACTCACAAAACACACTACTATACCAATTAAAAGCCACACTACTACACCCTTTTCAAACTACATCACTACGCCCAGTATAATTCACCTTGTACAAACCACTTTTCTGTATTGTTTAAATAGGATTGGTCTTCTTCAGTCCTGGTTAAGTTCAGTCCCCTAACACTTATATAGTTCACTGAGACCACAAGCCGGAATCCTTCTCTCTAATTCTGGATAGTATTTGGATAATGAATCACACATCACAGATAACCCAGGTCAATCACGTGTTATGATTTTTCTCTGATGTGTAATGTGCCAGTCATCACATGAGAAAAAAAAATGTCTTTAGGAGGTCAGCTTTGTAAAGAGAGACAAGAATGATGACTTTTTGGCTCAGCTGCGATGTTAGGGAAAGGGAATGCCTGGTATTTAGTGCATTGAAAGCCTGCCACTGTTTGCAGCCTAACCAGAAAGACACAGGAAACTGTGTTGCATGTGTTAGTTGTAGTAGGGGGTTACGGTCTGTCTGATCGAACGGGATACAGGATATATCACTACTGTCTCACTGGGGGTTACCAGTCTGTCTGATTGAATGGGATACAGGATATATCACTACTGCCTCACTGGGGTTACCAGTCTGTCTGATCGAACGGGAGACAGTGTCAGTTATCTGGGTGTTCTGTTGTGACAAAAACAGGTTCCGGCCCGGATGCAGGTCTCCCTGTGCCTGAAGGAGATAGGGCAGGCAGAGAAGCTATAGAGGAATGGATCCTGCCTGTTCATAAGGAATTCATGACTGGAGCACTGGTGGACCCCTCAGTTGTAATGTGGCTGGTCAGCAGTGACAATGGTGCATAAACATTAGCCTCATTTCTGTGACGGGCGTCTCATACCTGTGCTAGCAGTTCTGTTTTGTGTTTTGTTTTTCTTCTTTAACGCCTCAGTCAGCAGGCTAGCTGCCTTTAGGGCCTTTGTCAGTTAAAGCCAGACGATAGATGAGGAGGTTGATAAGCCCTAGGGGGAAGACCTTCCTAAACGGGATCTTTCAATGAGGTGAGGATTTTGGGAGTCTGGGCTGTTTTTCTTTTTTCTATTATAACCGTCACTCCAGCCTGCATGGATAGAAGTCATCACAGCACCTTCTCATTCCAGCTTGCATGGATAGAAGCCATCACGGCACCATCAAACTCCAGCCTGCGTGGATAGAAGCCATCACAGCACCCTCTCACTCCTTTTACCCAAATCATCAGCTAACGTCAGGCAGAATCGGCAGCCATTTCAGGCCCTCTGGGGCTGTATAAAACTGATAGGCAGGTTTCTGACCTGGGAGTGGTTTAGGGGGGTGGGTTGTTGAATTTTCACAGTAATGTGAAGTAGGGGAGGGGCTACCTCCCCAGTGGCCTCGACAGCTGGTCAAACTGTCGCTGCTGGCGGAGGGGAGGGGGGCGAGACGAGGGCAGGTGCGCACTGCATAATAACTGCTGCTAACTGTGGCACTCTGATGTCAGCAGGAACTCCGCCCCCCCGGTGACCGACCCGGCCGGGCGAGCAGGCCGCCCTCATCAGATCTAAACAAGAAGGTATTAAGAATCCAAATGATGGTTTGCTTTACATTTAATTAAGGTTCTCAAACAAACCAATGGAGGTAAAAGTTTCCTTTCCATTAAGCTATTCCAGCAAATATGTGCAGGGAAGGTCTGCCTATCATTAAAATCTAGATCATTAACTTGGCCAGTTCCGTCAAGCCTTATCTTAAATAAGAGGTCAGTTAGAACAGTAAACATGCTTCCTGGCTGCAGGCTTTTAACTGCTGGGTATAACTTGTGCAATCTGCACCTCCAGTCAGCCTTATGCCAAGTCTGAAAAAGAATGCCTGATTCAATATTAGCAGAAATAAAATGCCCCGCCAGAACCTGCATATCTCCTGCTGTTTAATGCTATATCCTAGATTACCCGCTGATCATAAATCAAAATGCTAGGCTGCTTTTCTTGCAAGAGGCAGCTAAGAATGGCTTTGTGTGAATGCAGCAACGGGGACTGAATGTACCACGGGGAAGGTTCAGCAGGCTGTCACGTTTCCCTGGATACATATAGATACCCATCCCTCCCTCCCTCCATCCATCCATCCATCCATCCACCTATCCATCTTATGTGACTGCTTATCTAGTTCAGGGTGGCGGTGTTGGCCTGAAGCTTATCAAGACTCAGCAGGTTTAGTGTCACCACATCCACATGCATGTATACAGCAGACTGAACTGCCGTTTCCTCCTGGCCCCTATGGTGCTGCATATAATTACAAATACAATATAGAGACATTTTTAGAAATGTTTACTGTCATCGCATTTTTGTATGAAGAAATGTGACACTAATCCACAGTTTTGACAACATACAAACATACATAAAAAACTTCATGAACATGTACTCAGCCTACTTCAGGTCTACAACACATTCCCTACAAACTACTCCAGACCACAGTCCAAATTACACTGCCACTGGCAGGGTGCCAGTGCTGTACCTTGCATGTGATGCCAGTCTATGGCAGGGAGCCAATGGTATACCTCGCATGTAATGCCAGTCTATGGCAGGGTGCTAGTGTTATACGTCGGATGTGATGCCAGTCTATGGCAGGGTGCCAGTGGTATACCTCGGATGTGATGCCAGTCTATGGCAGGGTTTCCAGTGGTATACCTCAGATATGATGCCAGTCTATGGCAGGGTGCCAGTAGTATACCTTGAATGGAATGCCTGTCTCTGGCTGGGGCACAGGGGGCTTTATAGCTGCCAATTCTATTTGATTTGTGTTGCAAATGCAAATGAGAATGCGTGCAGATAGACCGCAGAAGCATAAAGAAGGTTGAAAGTCACATCTCCATTAGGCCCTTGAGTAAGGCCCTTAATTCCCCAGGCAGCTGGCTTTGTGCTCAGATCTCCAGCTTCACATCCGCCTCTATATTTGCATGTACGTCTTTTAAAAGGAGAATAACATTGGATATGTGAAAAAACACATGCCGGTGTAGCTGTTCTTCATTCCTCCTGGAGCCTGACAGTGAGACACTGCAAACCCACAGCTCTGGCTGGGTGAGGTGACACCACTGCCTCCCTAGGTCTCACCCACACGCCCCCTGCTGTCTCAGTTTTTCAGCCCTCTTGCCTTGGGACAGATTCAGTCTTTGTCTGCTAGCTCCAAGTGACTTTCCTTTGGTTTACATAGGTCTGCGTGAGCATCCAAGATGAGGAAAGGGAAAGCCCATGTTCACACACTGCTGTGGAGGTCGCTACTCTCTTGGCACAGCCCTAACCAACCCTCCCCCCGCCTGGACTACACACCCGCCCCCTCCCTGGATCAACGCCACCCGCCGACGCTGAGCTTCCGCTCGTTAAATGAGCCGCGGGAGCCTGGCTGGCCCACCAAAGAAAGGCCCCGCTGTACGTGGCCCACATCCCTCCCTCACTCCCTCCCTCTCTTGCTTTCCCTTCTTTTCTAAGTTAAGGATGGGGGTGGTGGGGGGAGCGGTAGGGTTTAGAGAAAGCATTTCCTGTACTCGTGCGGAGAGAGAGAAAGAGCGAGGGGGCCAAACTGAGAGATTCCTGACATTTCCTTTTGTCCACAGGTCGCCAGGCCGCGGCTGAAGGGGCTTGAACACAAGGGCTCGCTGTGCAAATGGGATCTGCTGGATTAGTGTGGCCAGACACAAGCACCTAGACGACGATGGCGGCCCAGTAGAGGCACGCTGCAAACAGTGGACTGCTTTCATCAGTGGGCATGTGTGTGTGTTTGGGGGGGGGGGGGGGGGGGCATGTAAATATTAAATTTTAGATAACAAATGAAACCACAATTGGATAAAAACATGTTTTTTTGACAGTGTGGGAATATTTTTTTATTTACAGAAAATGGAAAAAAAATTTTAA
>JABFDZ020000054.1:5313290-5338579 GCA_019775955.2 Pollimyrus isidori
TGTTAATATCTACAATTTTTACATTTTTTTTTTTTATGCCCTAAAATCGCATTTTTATCGGTCCCAGGAAAATACATTGCCCCCCCCCCCCCCAAAAAAAAAAAAAAAAAAACCAAAGGAAACACCAAAATGCTTAATTTCACTGCGAGCTGTAAAATTGAGCCCCCTTAAAGGAAACCTTCGCACGTTTGATAATTGTCCAGCCTCCTGCAGCTAGCCAATGAATGAAGAGCGGATGCAGTGTATCCTCTCTCAGTGGCCAATGAGAGGCGCCCAGTACCACCAGTACAAACCTCCAGCTTCCCATTCATTCCGTAGTAGGAGCAGCGCTTGCGGTGCAGGGAAGGTGACAGTTTGTGACGGGAAAATCCGCGCAACAAACTAATTTAATCATTGGCTTTGCGACAGAACCACCGATTCCTTGGATGCAGCATTTTAATTGTGTCTCTTTTGATGTTCATGCGGATTTTTGTTTTTTAATTTAACATTTTAAAACTAAGTGCTTGGTGAATCAACTCGTCTGCAGACTTACGCTCCCAGAGCCCTGAAGACGCTTGTTTCTATGCACTCACTCCATGTGCGGATTTACAATATCTGAATCATGTTATGCATATGTGTAGAAGAGCAAATCTCCGGAGGACCCGAGTCTTCGGTTTGGAATTTACAATAATCTTTTCGTATGAAATGTGCGAGCTTTAATGCCTTCTTGGATTGATGTGTGTTTGTGTATTGGTTGATGGATTCGGCATGGATGGCTGCATATATAGATGGGTGAGCTTTCATTCTTAATATTAATCTATCAAATAAATCTGACAACCTATATGATGTGAAGTGTACAATTTGACTGCATTATTATAATTACACAAGATGCTGAAATCTCATCAAACCCTCAAATTAAAATTGGTTCTAGTTTAACAAAAAAATTGGGTAACGGGTATGAAGGAACTTTATGCGTTCATGTTCATCTTATATGTGCATTTTTTGTGCACAATAAATCGCTTGAATTCTGATAAAACGCGCATTGCGATTTGCATTTGTAGCTGAAGACCATCGACACCACATCTACATTTGTCTAATGTGGATTGTCTTTTTAACATCTCACAAATGAATAGGACAAACGGTTACAGAAAGTGGATGGACGGACTGACGGAATAACTTAAGTCGTTCTTTAAGAGGCGAGTCGGCCCACCCGCGGCTAACAAACCCCCCTCCCCCCTCGGCGCTTGTTTTCATTCATAAGTTTCGCCGTCCTCCAGCGGCGCGTCTCGGGCAGTGTTTATCAGTCACTCCCACACTCCCTAAGCCGGGCGCCCGTCCTTCCTTCCCCCGGTATTCGGCCGCGCATATGATCGCGGTTTACTGCCGGCTTACGGAAAGGCTTGTGCGGATAAAGAAGCCGCTCAGAGGACGCGTTAGCTGGATTTCTGGAGGACCTTTGCCCATCGTTGTCAAAACCAGTTATAGCTGTTATTACTGCCTGGGACAGTCCTGGGTGCAAAACGGACAAATACATTAATCAAGGTAATAGCAGACGAGCTCGATTACTATCGCACGGGTGTTTTATTACTATAGTATTTCCAAGTAGTAAGTGCGCTATTATTATTATTATTATTATTATTATTATTTTTATTTCTATTTTATTATTAATAATGTAAAGTTCGAAAACGTGGTGTACACTATCCGAGACGGGCTTGTTTTTCTCCAGCGCTTAAAGTTGCAGTGTCCTCATTTCTCTGCGCCTACCCAGGCAGTGCAGCTCACACATGCATGCCAGCGTGCTGTATCCATCGCATTCATTTCGCTATTCCATGCTTTTAAGTTTGAGCTCACATCTGTCAAACGCTTTTAAGGGGCAGACCGTGCGGTTCTGCGTAGACCGTGTCCTCCCGTTCGCTGCTGTGAGGCATTTTAATGTTAACTAACTATACAAATGTAAATGCCGATGGGAAGAATTTCAGATGTCACTGCAGAAAGTGGGTTGAAAAAATCACAGTTTGTTGCAGAGTGTAACAAAGATTGTATCCTTGTCTTTAAAAGTAAAATTTCCCCTTCATCTGTCTTAAAACACAAGAATAGAACATATAAAAAAGCAAGACATTCTTTATCGGTCTGAAATTTTCTGAGTAGTGACTAAGATCTTTTTTAGATTCAGTTTCATGGACATAGTCCCTTATTTTCATCCTGATAATCTCTTCCTTTCTGCCTCTTTGCAGGATTTCCGATGCATGCCAAGTCCACAGTGAGTGTCGGAAGTGGTGATCGGCCCAGATGGAAGTCCAAAGTCAACACGGCGGTGTGCTGGTCGTAATCCCGCAGCCCCCGCGGGGGGGCAGGACCCGGCTAGACCGCGATCGGGAACTCCAGCGCCCCGCCGTCCTCTCCCTGGACCAGATCAAGGCCATTCGCTCATCAAACGAGTACACAGAAGGGCCCGCGGTGGCCAGACGGCCCCTGTGCCGGACAGGGAAGCCGGAACGCACGCACGAGGTCATCGGCGTGAACAACAACTGCGAGCGTGGGGTCCCGGTGCCCCCGCGGCACGTGGGCCGGGTGCCGCCGCTTAGCCGCTCCACCAGTTCTGGGAGCTCGGGCAGCGGCTGCTCTGAGCGGGGTCTCCTGGGACGCTCGCCACCCAGCCGGCCTGAACGGGGTGGGCTGCCGGTGCTCAGCCAGCCGGGCCCCACCGGGGAGTCGCTAAAGCCAGCGGTCAGAGCGGCGGATGGGGCCGACGACGCACACCGCTTCATCTGCGAGCGCTGCGGCCGGTGTAAATGCAGCGAGTGCACGGCGCCCCGCACCCTGCCCGCCTGCCTGGCCTGCCGCGGCCTGTGCCTCTGCTCGGCGGACAGCGCGGTGGAGAACGCCACCTGCATGTGCCTGGTCAGGGCCCTCTTCTACCACTGCTCCGACGACGACCAGGGCGACTCGTGCGCGGACAGCCCCTGCTCCCTGTCGCGCCCCCACTGCTGCTCGCGTTTCCTCTCCATGGGGCTCCTCTCCGGACTCCTGCCCTGCCTGCTGTGTTACCCCCCCGCCAAGGGCTGCGTCAGGGCCTGCCAGGGCTGCTACGACCGGGCCAGGCGACCTGGCTGCCGCTGTAAGCACTCCAACACCGTGTACTGTAAGCTGGAGAACTGCTCACCAAAGGGCCCGGCGAAGGCCTCCTGATCCGGGGAAGGAATGATATAATCGCTGTATTATCACTATAATTATCATTATAGTGTGTCAAAATATTAGTGCCTGTCGATTTTAAATCCTACATTTTGGCCAAGAAACCACTCTTTACTTTTTTGGATTTTTCCTTGCTTTTTGAGACAGGACCCTGCTCCAAACCAGTGTTTGCCTTACCGGCCCCGCGTGTCATCCTCAGATAGTCGCCAATGCTTTTGACACGTTGCGGTCCCCCCTAGTTCAGTTCTACCTTCGCTAGCCTGAAAGCCCCCCTTACCAAATCTGTGAAGGACTATCTCTAGACAATATGTAGCTGTTACCAGATCACCGTGGCAACCGGACTGTCCTGGAGTCACCGGTTAGCGACGCATTTAAAGTTGCGCCAGGCGGTTGCTTAGTGATATTTTGTACAGGACATTTTTTTTTGTTTGTTTGTTTTCACTCATATTTCACATTTGTTCTGTTCAGACCACCACAACTGTGGCTTTTTTCCTTTTTGTAAATGTTATATATAAAACCTAAAGATGAATAATGGCTATTTTTTAAAGAAAAAGTCAGTTGAAACCCCTTTGGTTGTAAAGAATATTTATTATGTGAAGCTTTATTATTTTATGATATTTATTGCAAAAGACAGTCTTGAAATTTTACTCATGTCTGAATATAACAAAACCCAATACTTACTGAAAAAATAAATGGTGACACAAACTGTTAACTATAATGCAGAAAATATATTAATTAATGAACAACTCTATGTCTTGTCTGTTCTTCTTTAGAGCCTCTGGCTGTTTTGCATTCGTGGTACCTTGTACGCCTGATAGGTTCTCCTCTTCCTCCATAGGAAGAACTTCAGTATGTGATTGTGCTGGTATAGCACCAAGACAATTTCATGTCTGGTAGATTGTACGTCTTCAGATTTACCTTAAGGGGTTTTCAAAACAAATGTCTGCATCCTTTTGTAGATGTCTAGATTTGATGTTGAAATTCCACTAAAGCCCTTATTTAAAGTTGATTTCCTGTAACTTTGGCAAGGACAAGCCTTTTGAAGGTTGCCCATTATTCAGTCTGTCAAATGTTACTCGGCTCAGATATAACTCTCATTTACTGCAATGATTTTTGGCTTAATAGCACGACTGCACTGAGAATCATAAACGGCTAGGCAATCTAACTGGCCTCAAAGCTAGCACCTCTGAAAGGTCACCCTGAGGACAGAGTTTAGGGGGGTGAGCTTATTGTGGGTTTTATGGCATTATTGGGGAATCTTTATTGACAACAAATGGTCCAGACTGTAGCTTAGGAAGACAAAGCTACAAGTTCCTACATCAATCATGGACCACCTGTTGGAAGGTAATAAATGGCCAATCAGCACCCACGTCTCATAGTTGGCGTGAGTAGGCAGGCTACTTTCAGGTGCTGACAGGACCTGCTCTGCCCCCACTCCCGACACCTCTTTATTTTGTTAGCCATCCGTTACTCAGCTGAAGAAAAGCAGAGTGACCTCGAGGGGAAACTTAACTCACTGATCCTGGATAAAATCTGACGGAAACCTCTGCGGCTTCGACCGGGAACACATGCAACATCTATAAATACCGGGCCTGTCTCTCAGAACCCAGGGTGAGTAATTAACCACAAGGTATTTTTAGACTGCCTTGGTTAGGGCCGTGGGCCTCTGGAACAGTCTCGCCTTGCCTTGGCTTTGGAGTAAATACTCTTACCCATTATATTTTATAAAAACCACTAATTATATGAATTCTTTTAAAGGTATCAGTAGTATCGTGACGCTACAATGTGATATTTTGTAATTTTCAATTACACGTCGCATTAGCTATTTAGTTACTAGCAATTCCATTGCCATTATAGGCCCTATATTTGGAACTGAATGGATTTCCCTGCTCCTTAAAGCAATCTCGGCACTGAGGATAGTTTTATGGGCCAACCGGTCATGTTTCCCAGTGTCGGTGCCGAGTCTGGCTTCTGCGAATAGCTTAGCGCAAATTAGCGCCATGCCGATAGCCTGTCACCTGCGTGCACCTGGACACAAAGGCATGTGGCAGGTTTTAGGACATTACACGGAGTGCTTTAACTGGGGTAAACGGACAAGGCAGCTCTGTGTGAGCGATTAGGAGCCGGTAATCTGGAGGAGTGATGGCAGATACAGGCGCGTCAGCGGCTTAGCGATTAGTGCTCTCAGAAATTTGATAATGTGACATGCAGTGCCGTTGAAGGGAACCTTGAATTTATTTGTGGCTCTTATGATTAATTTATTTTTGTGGCGTTATGACAGTACTTGTTTTGTGGGTCTCACATGGAGAAGCTCTTCAGATAGCGCTGCTGGGCATGCAGGACCATGACAGCAGCTGTCGGTTATCCCACTTCCGTGAATTTAAGAGAAAGAAGATTGTACTCATGTGAGACTGACGAAACCGTAGCTCAGGAAACACCATCTGTTTTCATTCCACCTATAGAAACAGGTAGTCAGGATGTAGGAAAAGCATAAAAATTGTTCTGTGGCACTAAATCCACTCTGCTGGCTGAAAACAGCTTTCAGGCACCTTTTTCATTTACGTGTTTTTTTATTTTTTGCGGTGAGGTGTTTGTTATCTTCAAATGCTGATAGTGGAGCTCGGTTCAAAGCCACGCATCTCACAGCTCAGAGGTATGATGAAATGTCACTTTACTTCCAGGGACATAAGCAGAATTGTCTCTCCAGATCTGTATTATTTAAATATTGGGCTCCCTCCTGTTCCACAAAGAAGTTTTCTGGGAAAAGCGGAAATCCCCCCCCCACACACACACACACACGCGCACACAGGCTGGATGCTGCCTCCCTCTGCACGGTGAGTCAGAACGGAACCGGCGCCCCGTGCCTCGAAGGCAGACTCGGGAATACGACTCCACCAGCCGAGGGCTTTCCATAAACATCCAGAGAGGATTAATCACAAACAGCCATCTCCGCTCCCCTTGCTCACCCAATGTGCTTCTCATCAATTCCGCTATAACAGTATAAATGGAAATTAGCAGCAGGGCCAGCGGTGTGGACTGAAAGCTGACGGCTATTTCTGTGCTTTAGAAGTTCATTTTAATAACACCGGAAGACATAAAAGGATAGCTGATTTGCTAAATATTACACACTCATGAAAGGAAATAGATGTCAAGATTTTGGCTTGCACCTGTAAACACGTTAATTAATGTTTAGCAAAGGAGATTCAAAGCATATACAGCCAGAGTGCACTGTGTATACAACTGAAAGGGGATGTTCTGCTGAATTCCCGTTCAGTTTAATGTTGTAATGATCGGTTTAACATTCGGTAAGATATTCTGTCCTGGTTCTGAACCGGTCCGAAACAGGATGTGGGTGATGAAACACTGATCTCTCGGCTTGTCCGTCCGCCGACCCCTCCTTACTGGGGGGGCAGCCTCCTTATTCAGCTGCATGGCCCCAAGGGAGGGGGGGGGGGGGTTGTTCCTTTGGGGATCCCCTCCCGACACGGGGGCCTGAACACATCCTGTCCCACATCAGTAAGAATCTCCAGCTGTGTCTTCCAAGAGTCAAAGGATCCCTGTTTTCTGTCTTTTTTTCTTTTTCTTTTTTTTTTTTTTATAATTCCACGTAACGCTCCATGCTCTGTGCTCCCGGGCCCTCTGTGCCTCCACAGCCCCCACCTCTGTCTCCGCCGCTGCCTTGCCAAGGGCCCACAGCAGATGTCGGGGCTGAAAGCCTGGGGGCAGAGGTCAGAGTTGACTTCCTCTTTAGCAATGCGCCCCCCCCTCACCCACCCCACCCCGTGGCCAATCTGGAGTTTTTCAACGTCAGAATGAGTTTCACAGACAAAGTCTGAATTTTAAATAAGACAAACATCCCTATCCGGTCACTGCGTTTAAATCACGGTGCGCGAAAAGCTCATCGACGGCCCGGAAGGCCTCTTCCAGCTGACAGGCTCAGGGAGCTGAGCCCCGCTACATTCATTGTCGTATTTCCTAAATGCATCCACAGATCGACGCAGCTTAATCCCTCTGTCATGCTGGGCTGACGTGGCCCGCTTTATCACCAGCATATTTTTATAGCAGAGCTTCTCAGATAGGTCTCTGACTTGAAGAGTTGCCCTCCATTGTGTTGCAAATGACTATAGAATACAGAGATTACAAGACAAGCGGCAGCCTTTGATCAGAGCCCCCTGTCCTCTGCCGAGTGCACACACTCGCTGATTGTCTTTTAAATGGCGTAGAACGCGCCGCTAGATTAAATCAGGCCTTTTACGCAGGCGATTCCTTCTCGTCTTCGGCCCCAGGGATGCGTCCGGAAGCTGGGGGGGCCATCTTTCGTTTTTATACAGCTGCCCTGGCATGGCTGGGGTCCCTAACCCACCCCCACCCCCCCACACTCTGACAGTTCGATTTGAAGGCAGCGGGACTCGCACCCTCAGCCACCAGGTGTTTTATATGTGATAAACTTTGAATCCTTATACAGCTGATATCTAGCTACCCTTTAAGATCAGACAGCACATCTACCCTGATGGCTCCTGTCTCCCATCCATTTTTCCCACCCCCTCTAACACTTCCTCCTGCAGCCACCCCCAAAATGGACCCCGCGATCCGAGGCTGGAAGTAATCTTTTATTGCTCGGTTGTTCGGAAATGACCCCCCGCCTTTGATTAGATAGATCTGGGTCTCTTGCCTTTGGTTGCCTGGTGATCCTCTGTGAGGGACAACAATGGGGTCATTGCAGGCTGACTTTGTGCAGCTCTGTGGTGGGGGTCACTCAGGATGTGACCGGGGGAGAGGGCCATCGTTAGCCCCCCTGCTGCTGCCCCGCCCCTTGGCCACAAAGGGCGACCACTCACAGGAACTACCCCTACCCCCCTGACTCCCTGGCTTTGGCTGTTGTTGGGGGGGGGGGGGTTCAGGTGAACTAGTGTGGCCTATTTGAGCTTGTACAAGTCAAAAGGTCCTCACGGCTTCTGAAGGGTTCTGCTTTTCTACCTTTGAACAAGGTGTTGCTTTAATAAAGATATGCACTGCTGAAATAGACCAGAAACATAAAAAAATGTGTAAAGGAGGCGACAATAAAGTTTATGATTGCCATCCATCTACTGGGGCGGGGGTGGAGATTTTCTCATATGGCAAAAGGCTGGGGTATACCCTGTTTGGGTTGTCAGTCCATCTCAGGGCTGGGATACACCCTGCTCGGGGTGCCAGTCCATCACAGGGTGCAGGGCTGGGATACACCCTGTTTGGGGTGCCAGTCCATCACAGGGCACAGGAGTTTAATGCACCCTGCTTGGGGTGCCAGTCTGTTGCAGGCAATGCACTTCATCTACAGGAGGAAATGCTGCACAACATGAGCACATGCAACCTCCACACACACAACACAGGATGGGATTCAAACCCTGATTTATATTTGTCAAATTCATTTGTTATGGCAAATTATTTGTCGTTCCTAGCTGAATGTTGATGGCGGCTGGTGTCTAACTGAAGCCTCTACCGGCCTGTGTGAACGAGCGTGATTCCTGAGCAGTGAAAGAGCAGTGAACCTTTGGAGGGGAAAGCGAGAGGAGATAAAGAAAAGTCAACAACAGATGCTAATAACCATCAGATAATTATGGTAATTAATGGTAATTTACTGAAGAAAAAGTTCCTACTCTGTTAAAAAGAAAATCTCATTTTCAGCAAACCCACTTAATTATATCCTCAGCCTTAATAAACCTTCATTCAGCTATATAAAAAGTACATTTGTTTGATACTTGTCCACTCCAAACCTCAACCACATGTAGAAAATGCAATATTGTGACTCTTTCCAGTCTTTTTCAGACTTCTTAAATGCCCTATTTTTAACCCCCTAAGAAATGAAAAAGCAGGCTTTCTTTGAATTATGAGCTCAGCACTTTCAGGCGGGGGTATTAACTGGGGCAAATGACTGCAGTAATGTCGTTTACAGCCCCTCTCCTTTCCTGTCCTTTTTGTCTGTTCCTGTGGCACTGTAAACCCCCCCCCATTACAAGGCCGTGAATTGAGACGAAGCTCTTGAGTAGCTGAGGTGAATCAACCAGAATGGGCACGGCCGATGGGTGCGAAGGGGCAACGCAAAAATCACGTGTGTTTATCAGCCACCGTTAACAGGAGAAAGAAGGTTTGGCCTTTTATTGATGCTAGATATGGCTGCCTGTGGTGCATTTGATGTGGACTCAGTCATTTTAAATAACCCACCTCCCCCCCCAGCTGCTTTTTAGTGTAAGTCTTAGATAAGAGATGGAAAATGACCTTCTGATGGTACAGAAATATCTGATCGGGGCATCTCTGTGTAGGCAGGCCTTTGAGGACCCAGGCGATGAGATCAGCAGAGATCTACCCCCTAACAAGTCCTTGCTCGGATAAGGCTGAAGGACCTCATAATTGTGAGTACCGGTGCTCACAGGTACAGTACCATTGGGTTGTGGGATAAAAATAATGCTATCAGTAAGTCAATTTAGCACAACCAGAAGCAAACAGTAATGGTAAAGATATCAAATGTCACTAACGATAAACTCGGAGTGGTAAACACTTTTTCTTGTTACACTCACAGTTTACAATTTCCTTAGCCTCGTAAATTTTATGTGTAATCTGTAAAAGAAAGTGGCTTATGTGGTCGGCTGCACCATTTGTCCTGGTAGGAGAAGCAGCCAGCCTGCGTATTTCCTAAGGTCAGGGGACGGGAGTCAGTAAGATGGGAGGGGTGCAAAAGTATAATTTTACATCTGTAGAAGTGCGTCAGCTGTTTCAAAACTGCTTCTCAGGAGACCTCAGATTTCACAATTACCACCCGATATATCAATGTATGTAAGTCCCCCACTAGCACACCTTGTTTTACCAATCAGTACAGCAGGATTGTGTTTATTGTAATGAAATGAAGATTTGGAATCCGTGTCCTATGTTAAAAAAAGGTGCTGCATTGATACACACGGCTGTTACGGGGGGTAGAGGCTCCTCTTGAGTGAAGGGGGTCGGGGGGGGGGTTGGGGTGGTTCCTGTGGAGGTGTCGCTGCTTACCACAGTGGATCTAATTAAAAGCACAGCCCCGGACCCCCTCCTCAGGGCCTCACACCAGTGCTCACGCCCCCACAGAGGCCTGCCAATCAAAGGCAGCGACCCGGATGGAGGCGGAGGCCAGGCTGTGATTGACGCAGCCCAGCCCACACCAGGGGTCGAATCCGGTCTTCAAAGGCCTCTCTCTACTTCACTGGCACTTCAGTAAAGAAAACTCTGCATTGTTTTCCTTTTCATTTTCTCTTTTTTTTTTTTGAAGGGGAAGTTGTAAAAAAGGTGGTAAAAGTGTGCCCCCCCAACACCCCCATGGAGCCTTTTGTGTTGAAGTGTTAGATGGAGGAAGAGGAGGGATGGGCTCCCCACCCCCAAGGTGCTGTGGTGCTCATGACTGCCCCCAGCATCTCCTTCCTTCTCCCCACGGGGCTGCAATGTAAAGGTGACCTTAAGTTGACGCTTTTAACATGCAGAGGAAGCCGGAATGTCGCTGTGATTTCCTGCCCAAAAAACACCCACGATGAATTTACCTCTTCGCTTAAAGGTTGCTCGCTATTGAGATCTGTCACTGAATATAAAAGGCTCAAGCAAATGATATGGGAAATGTTTCAAACATTTATTCAGCTCCGTTTTCTTATATAGGAAGTTTATGTTTCTAAGATATGTCCACTTATTTTGTTTCATTTTATGAAATATTCATTTTTCTAAACCCAGAAGAATGTGACTGTAGTTCTGATATGTTTCCTGAAGAATAAGAAAATGCAGCATTTCTACTGGAACTCTTACAAGGTACAGCCTTTGAAGAAATACACCTTGACTTTGTGAATCATCAGTCACTTTGTAGCCCCGCCCCCAATCAGTGATTGGCTAGATAGACCCCGGTTCCTCTTCAGTGGCCATATGTCAAAGCCAGGGTTGCCTGAATTTAAGACCCATAAAATGGGGAATCTGTTAAAACCCATAAAACTGTCCCTTCAAGTGAAGCCTGAGGAAGGCCTTGTACTTTCGGAGCCCTTTGTCATGTTTGTTCGGGCATGAAGAGACTCTCATTGACATGGGAGGTCGAATGTCAAAGTCCCACTGTTCGTAGTGGATGGAAATCACTTCCTCTTGTTCCCTTTGGGTAATGATTAGCGCTGTATTAACAGAAATCAATCATCATGTACTGTTTGGGCATAGCATCTCCTAAATCTGACTTATAGGAGTAAGGATTTTATATAACTAATAATAAGGTTATATCAGTTGTACTTAAATGTTTTCAATAAGCAACTGTTTTTGATTCACGTTATCTTTGTAAAAATGTATAGCTAACACATATACATAATGATCAGTGAATTAAATGTATACAGTTGTGTCCTTTTCATGATGGCTGACTTACACACACATAAATAAAACTAAACAACCGGTTATTATCTGGTCTCTGAGAAGTGGGAATGGTTGCCCTCATATGTTTGTCACTGTGCCTCCAGGCTTTTCTCCTTCTGGATGAATATGGGGATGAGGAGGATGGAGAGAGGAGAGGCGGAAAGGCAGTAGTCAGAGAGAGCTGCGCTGGACGCTTCTTTCTTTGAGCCGGGCCAGCGAGGCCTGTCTGCCTGTCTGCATGCCGTCTGTGCAGAGGCTCTGATTATGTTTACCACCGTGTAAACAGGAGGCCTTCCGGAAGTGGCAAACACCCTGTATCCTGTCTTGCTCTCCATGATAATCATAGCATAGGAAGTCACAGTAAACATTCTTTTCCTGCGTCCAAACAATCTGATAATCTAGTTAGTTTGCTGCCCTGATATGCTTGGGGTTCGGGCCAGGGGCTCAGCTGGTACCCAGCTTTCTAGAAGCTCCGGGAAGCAGTGGCGACCAGGGTGGTTGGTGGGGGGTGAGTTGAAAAGTTGAGAGCGCTGTAGGTGTCGCCGTCTCAACTCCCATCTGCATCTCAATGGAACCTGCTTGTTGACTTGCGGCCCGGTAGAGGGCGAACCCAACACCCCCCCCCCCCCCCCCATGTGAGAATAAGCTTTTGTCAGGCCGATTTGGTTGACTCCACTCCTTTCTGGGGGGCGGGGGTTGCTCGGTGGCAGGGGGAGTGGCGGTTGGACACATTGAGTTTGTGAAGGGGGGCAGAACGGCGCACAGGAAGGAGAGGGACACATTCTGGGCGCCGCTGGCTAGCGGGGGGCGGCCTTGGCAAGGAAGACGAAGGCTTCGTCTGTAGGGTGCACTTTAGCAGTCCCACCCCAAGCTCCGTCACCCCCCGCTGGAAGGGAACTCCTAGACAATGGTAGATTCTCATTAATGACTAATTATGTACATATTTGACAAATATTTTGGTTTTTTCCTGTGAAGCGTGAAGAAGCCAGGGACGTATTAGGCCAAGTTTTGGTGGTGCACAGACATCGTCTTACTTGTACAAGGCTGCAGAAGCCTTTTTAGGACAGAATTACCTGCAGTATTTGGCCTGCAGTTGGCTGAAGCTATATCATCCCAAAGGGTGCGGCTTGGCACTCAGATGGAGGCCGGCCGAGTCCAGGAGACACCGCAGAACCACACAAACTACCTTGGCCATATGCCACTCTCATCCCTGTAGTCTGTTAGGGGGATTTGCAACATCAGAACAATCACTACCAGGTTCCTCCCCATCATTGATATCTAAGTGTAGACTAATCCAGTATTACTCTACAAATTACCTTATGTTACTCTTTATCTAAATTACTTGAATGTTGCTTGTTTTCACTGCACTATTTCATGCATGTTTCCTGTTTGTCTCAGAATCAGAATCTATCCTGAAGGAAATTGCTCAATTTGTTTGCTTATTTGTTGTTCCTTCTACTGAGAGTAGCTGAACAAGTGAGTCCATCAGATGGAACACAGAGACGTAGCGACTCTTCATCACAAAGCTGCATGTCTTTGGATGATGAGAAGAAAACAGAGAACCAGGACAAACCCTGTGAGTGCACAAGAAAAGGCTCCTGGGGCAGTGGAAGAACTTTGGACCCCAACCCTGTTGATGTGTGGCCATCGACCCACACAGCTGTATAAAGCAATATTTCCCAACCCGGTCCTTGGGGACTCACAGACAACCCATGTTTTTGCTCCCTCCCAGGTAGGGAGTAAAAAATGTAGACTGTCTGGTAGGGAGCTTGGTGGCAGTGAGTCCCTGAGGACTGGACTGGGAAACACTGGCATAAACGACTAAAAAGTCCCTTTTAATTAAAGTGTCAGTAAAATATGGGCGTCAGCTCTCCCGCGATCTCTGCAGCATTGCCCCCCATCAGTCCTGAAGTGGACCTTTCACATCAATAGCTACACATGAGGTCTGAGCCCACAGGAAGCCACGTCCTGGCTGCTGTTTTAAAGGTCTTATTGTAGAGCTCAGGTCAAGCCCATCAGAGACAATATCCACAAAAGGAACCAATCAGCTGTTATGTGCTGCGTGAGAGCTGCTGCCTGGGAGGTGTGAGGTGCGGGGGGGTTATTTCAGTCACACACTGTGGTTAGTTCTGAGGGAACAATTAGCCTAAAAGTTATCAAAAAAAAAACAAATACACTTACTGTGTTAATCACTTACAGTATGTATAGGAAAAATATGATTACTGTACAGTAAATTACCAACTGCATGGGCATTATTATGTGAAATCCAGTTAATTAAATTACACCATAGTCTGTCTTGATGCCTGTGAGCGGAAGCTTGTCGCGTCTAATCCAGAGTGATGTCACCATTGGGCCCCTGAGCGAGGGCCCTAACGGCCACGGACCCAAGGGACTGGCTGACCCTGGCTGTTAAAAGTGTGTTGCTTTGGATAAAAGCATTTGCTGTCTTACAGCCCGCCTCCTGTGTGACTGCACAGCTGTACCTCACTGACTGCCTCCTGTCCTGCGTGACTGCATGGCTGTGCCTCACCGACTGCCTCCTGTGTGACTGCACAGCTGTACCTCACTGACTGCCTCCTGTCCTGCGTGACTGCATGGCTGTACCTCACCGACTGCCTCCTGTCCTGCGTGACTGCATGGCTGTGCCTCACCGACTGCCTCCTGTCCTGCATGACTACATGGCTGTGCCTCACCAACTGCCTCCTGTCCTGCATGACTGCATGGCTGTGCCTCACCGACTGCCTCCTGTCCTGCGTGACTGCATTGCTGTGCCTCACCGACTGCCTGCTGTCCTGCATGACTGCATGGTTGTACTTCACCAACTGCCTCCTGCCTCCCAGGGTGGCCCGCTGTGACTCTCACTGCGGTCACTGAAAGGCGAGGGATGGATAAATCACATGGCTTCCATTCCTGAGCCGAAGGCGGCCTCTTCTTTGTATGTTTGCGTAACGCTTTACTTTCTCGGACTAAACAAATTCCTGCCAAAGCAACATAGTTACTCATGTTACAATATCTGTTATAGAACAGCGACTTATTCCTTAATATTAACAATGCACGGCAACTATTGACAGTTTTTTTTCTCAATGCATTTTTTTATCACTTAGTGTCTGAAAATTACTAGTGGAAATCAACAATATGAGTAGCTCTCTCTCTTTAACCTGCAAAATTGCGGACCAGTATTTGAGAAGCAAGTGGTATAGAGTGTAACGGTATCTGCGATTTGGTTTGGAACTGGAGCAGAGGAAAGGTGAGCTTTTGGTCTCTCACCACGAGGCGTGCGGCCTTTCGCAGTGGGAGTCTGTTCTGCCTCAGGAGACGGGATTCCTGCCAAGTGAACCTTCAGCAAACAAAGAGCACAGGAGGAAGCGATAGCGGTCTGGGC
Organism: Pollimyrus isidori; assembly: GCA_019775955.2. Taxonomy (NCBI): domain Eukaryota; kingdom Metazoa; phylum Chordata; class Actinopteri; order Osteoglossiformes; family Mormyridae; genus Pollimyrus; species Pollimyrus isidori. The sequence continues at coordinate 5,328,220 of JABFDZ020000054.1, forward strand.
CTGTTCCTCTGTCTGTGGGCGCCATTCCAAGCTGCCTCGGCCAGCTATAAGTCTTTTACGGGACACCCCCATGAAGGAGCTCCCCCCACCCCTCCTCTGGGGGGTGGGATTGGGGGGTGGAGCTTTTCTCTCTGTTTGAGTGGGACTCCCTCCCAGCAGTGGAGTTTAAAGTGCACTTTCCAGTCATTATATTTAACTGCGCCACAGAGTTAGAGGCAGAAGTTCTGAATTAATATTTCCTGAATTCTGGCATTTTTTTGTGGGTTTTTTTTTGGTTATGTTTTGGAATATGACTCCTCCGCACCGCCCGTCCTTATAATTTTTGGGCACTTTGCTCTCCGAAGATTACATCTTATGTCACTGGAAATTTGTAAGGTTTTCACAGTGATTATTTCCTGTTTTAAAGGAAAGGGCTTTTTCTTTGGAGGGTCTGGGGGTATGTGACATGGGATTATTCCTCTCAGTGGAAACTAAGACTTGTCACTTTAATACCTGTAAGATGTATACCCTACGTGCTGCAGTGAAGCCCTTTGCCATGCCATCAACACCCTGTTCACAGCTATCTGTCCCCCAGCACAGGGATGGAGGCCCCAGCTATCTGTCCCCCAGCACAGGGATGGAGGCCCCTAGTGGACACTTGGCCCCAGAGCAGGTTGTATTTGGTCCCTCCTGTCTATAATGGCCCTAGACACTACATAAACTGAACTGGACAAAAACAACATGACAACAGGAGGAAACAAACATTTTGTCTCCATTTTATTTGTTCTGCTTTTCTGATAAATGTAAATTAATTTGTTTAATTTTCAATTTAAATCCTTTTTAGCTCTGCTTTTCATAAATCTCCAGCAATGCTCATGGTCACGATAGCATTGCTCAAAAGAGGGACTAGTGAATATCTTCAGCAGTGGGGGCCCTGTAAGGTGTCTCCAAATGCAACGTTTGGAAAAACCGTGGAGGCCTCTCTTACCATGGTTCAGGTCAATATTCATGGTTATATCATTAAAAAGATGCTGGGAATGAAGAACATAGACTGCACAGTAGCGGAAGTGATCACTGATGAAGAAGAACGTGAATGTTCAGCTGAATTACGGCCGAAAACTGAGGGGTGCCATCCTCGGGATTTCTGAAATAGCCTTTCTATGGACACATGAGTCAACAGTGGTGCTCTTCGGCTGACACGGGCCCCGTTATGTCTGCTGAAACCAAACACTGCATTCCACAGAAATGATGTCACAGCGGGTAACCACTGAGTAACCACTGGTAGTAACGTCATGGTGTTGTGGCACCAGGACCTGCGTAAGTTCCCAGCATTGGAGGAACCCTGAACCGTGAGCTGATACTGAAGAATAACAGCTGGATAATAAGACAAGATGCTTATTACTAGCAAGTCGAGATTAAAATTAAAACAACATTAAATTGATACTGGGACTCCACTCTGGAATGGATAAATATCTGTTACATAGGCCTGGTTAATTCCGTAAGACTAAGTACCTTACTTGTGATTAGAGTAGAAATCTCATGAAATATATTTAAATCTCATTATATTACTCTAAAGAATGCATTTAATACAAATATTAAGTGAAGTGATTAGTTGTCATTGTTGGCATGCCATGACAAAGTGTATAAAAGCAAAATGTGTCCACTTCATTTAATCCATATGTGACATCATGGCATAGCAGGGGGCAGCTAATTCAGCGCCCGGGGAGCAGAGCCCTGCCCAGGGTACCTCAGTGATACTTTGCTGTTCAGGTATTCAAACCCGAAATATATCAGTTACGCGTGTGTTTCTCTGACCATTCCCACACCTTTAACAATGAACATTCATAGATGCTTTTGATGACGGTAACAGGTCTGTCAGGCCATAAGGTCAAGTTGTTGTACGTTAAATTATGGCATGAGGACTGGCAAGGCAGTGATGGGAATCCTTCTATCCAAAACAAAAAATGCATATATAATATCGTGTGAAGTGGGCAGATTGAATATCTTTTTAGTGTGTCTTCACATAACTGATCTTACTTGGTGTGCAGGAAATGCTTGGAATGTTGGAACGGTTTGACGCGGCTGACAGTAATGAAACAGTGTGGAGTTTGCCCCTGCAAGGCAGCTGTGCCTTCAGACAGACTCCAGTTGGCATCATTGAAGGCAGCTGGCTAGAGTATTGTAAGATTCATCCAATATTGGGCTGAACATTCCGGAGTTTCTCACAAACCACTCCAGGAAGTGCAGTTGCCCCAGTGCTGAGCTTGTACTTACCCACTGAAACACTGCAGCAATGGTCCACTGTTCATCAACCACCTCTGCTTGTTTGGCCCGCTGTACTTCCAGAAGAAGCACCTGCCCTTTTGTAGTGGTTCTCAGCAGCTAAAAACCTTTAAATCCCTACGACCTCATGTAGCGAGACCTCAGAGGACAAAGCGAATGCTTCAGGCAGCTTTCAATCAAACGGCTGCTTGAGGAGACTTTGAAGGACTAGAGAAGTTGCAGGACACCTGCTAGGCAATGATGTGCCCCTGGTACTTTCAAATAGGTGTCCACAACTAATCAATCAAAGCACAATAATGCAGATGGTTCTGAATGCTTCTGATTTTTTACAATAAGCATATGAAGGCCATCAGTAAGCATGTAGGGTCTCTGCCTTAAATACTTTGTGTTCCAGGGGTTATACTCCATTGGACACGCAGACAATGCATAAGCATGATAGTTATAAGATGGTTTAAGTTCTCCAGGGATGGTTAAGGTTCTCCATATATATGACCCATATAGTTCGTAAAAGTGTCACCACTGTTTGTCTATTGTCATTTTAAATGGTGCTAATTGTTGTGCATGTGCCAATTACATCTTACAACAAAAGAATAAAATTATACTAGCCTCTGCATGTGAAAGGAGATCCCAAAGTCACTGAGTTAAGTTCTGGTCCAGTACATTCTTAGAGATGTTTTGTCCCATCGAGTTTAATGGAAGTACTGTTAGCCCGGTGACTTCCTATTCAGCGGACGAGTGAAGCGTTCAGGGCATGCTTTGTCCAGGCCTTGAAGACAGTCAGGTTCCACTCTACTTATTTTCAATGAGATACACCCCCTCCCCCCACCACCACACCAACTCAGGCTGCCATCCAGCCCACAGCCAGCATTCGTGGGGGTCGGGAAGGGGACGGGGGGGGGGGGGGGGGGGTATCAGGAGGCCAGGTCTGAAAAGGCCAAGTCATAATAGGTCTTCGAGTCATATAGGGGAAGTCTACACCAACAGAAAGATCCTACACCACTGAGGCCTGATTTTTCAGTGACTTATGCAGGAATATCATTAAAAAACCTAGAAAATGCTTTCGGATAATGAGTTTCCGAAAGGTGCTGTCTAGCTGAGCTGAGGAGATGTGTGTTTTGTTTGTATCTAAAGTTAGACAAGATGACAAAACTTTATGTTTTATGACTACTTTGAAGTTCAGAGTTTATAAGAATTATACATAAGAACAGACCAACAAATCCATTGTAAATTCTCTAATCAATACACAATGAAGTAATAATCTGTGATACTTTATAATGTACGGCGGTAGAGTGGGGCTGTCGCCTCACACCTCCAGGGCAGGAGATTTGAATCTGCCCCTTGCTTGGAGTTTATATGTTCTTCCCATGTTGTATAGGTTTCCATAGTCACACCACATTTCCCCCACAATTAAAAAACATGAAGTTTGGTTGAACTAATATTTGTAAATTGTCCATAGTGTGTATGTGTGTGGCCAATGAAGGACTGACATCCTATGCAGAGAGCTTCCCATCTACTATAAGCTGCCAGGGGTCAGACCCCATCAGCCTTACTGAGCAAGTGGCTGGAAAAAGATGGATGAACTATGAGGTGTGAACCTGACATATTACACTAGGGATATGCAGGCAAAGTTTGAGTAAGTTACTGTGTTATTCCAAAATAAAATCAGCATGATTCAAATGATGCCCCTACTAGCGGTAGATCTGTATGTTTTGAACGTCATTTATAGTGCATTCTGAACAAAAACAAAACGATCACATGTTAAATTTAATTTTCCCTTTAATAAAAAATGAAAATGCACTATAATTAGATCTATGGAGTCAAGTTCATTGAAGTCCCTTGAGAAAGATGGATCACTGACACCTAACTTAAGATTCCGAGAGAGAAGCTGCGGCTGTACAGCAGCTAGAAAATTGCCGTTACATTTACCTGCTCATGTGAAATGACATCATAAACCTCTACAGTGGGTTTTCATTGTACAGGCCATTTAGAGATTTAGAGGGTTGTTTCTGCATTTTTACACGGTCTAGGACTTGTAGCTGTGCCTGGGTCTTCCTGGAACACCCAAAATAACCTGTCCCTGATTGTACAGCTGAACAGGAAAGACGTTCTGGCCACACTGGTAATGTCCACTGATGTGCAGAGATGTTGACAATGGTTAGGCTGGTATGAGAAGCTCCGGTCTCTCACATACGTTAAACCTGGTTTCCATAGAGGCCAAGCTTATGTGATTCGTAGCTGCGTCATTTTCAGTCCCAGTTGGAGAACCATACAAAAGCATAACGTGCGACCAGCTGGCAGACTAAAAACTGCAGCTCTGTATAAATATATCTTCTCATCGTTGCTTTTCATGTGATTCGTGTTTATTTTCTGTGTCTGTAGTGCTTTTGCCTCTCCTGCCACCAGATCCCTATTCGTGGACAGCGCTTTATAACAGGCCGGACCTCAAAACCCACTGTTTGCTTCCTGTTTAATCTCCTTGGGTTGCCATGGTGAATCCCTGAGTTTCCCTCCTGCATAATAACATCTATAGGAACATTCATTGGCTGATGTTACTTCTAGGCAACAAATCTTTGCATCTCTGGCTGCCCGAACAGAGGGGCAAACAGAAGGCCTCTGTTCTCCTCCTAAATTCTTCTCTAGCAACACTTACACTTATTTAGGGCTTCGGCCATGCAGCCACGTCAAGGGGGGGGGGCTTCGGGTAGCCAGTTGACCTTGGACCCTCACAAACTTTTCCTTCACCCTCCATTTTACTTCTTGTTTCCTCTCCTCTGTTGTCTTCTACTTTTTCGGTCTCAGACATTTTACTACGACTATAACATTGGCTGCTATCTCATTTTAGGATCATGTTGTTAAGTCTTTATAAAGCTTCCTGGCCGAATAAGTTGCCTGTAAAAAGTACATTTAATTTCTGACTAATTATTTCATTCAAAATGTCTTGCATGCTATTTGTTCCTTTGTACACTGGAATATTTTACTGGGGCAATTCCAGTTAAGTACCTTTCAGAAGAATGCAGCCCCTCCTGGGACCAGCAAGTTTTACAAGCTAATGTCCCCCACTAGTTTGCTGCTTTCTGTCCCACTCAAAAGGTAATAATGTTTATTACACCCTAAATGTATATTCCTATCCACTTCTTCACACAGAAAAGGCAGCAAGGCAAAGACTGTGGAGTAAAACAGTTAAGTGATGGGAGTGTGTGACTCAGTGGGTTACGCCTCTGTGCATGTGACCAGAATGTTGCTGGTTTGACACCCGGCCGTGGCAGCAAGGCTTGAGCAAGGCCCTTAACGCCCAGCTTGAGGGGCACTGCTGCAGCTGGCTGCCCTTCACTGCCAAGCTCGCTCTCACCTACATTATGTGTGTCATGGAGTGCAAGATGGGGGGAGGCGAGAAGAGAATTCCCCCACGGGGGGCCAATAAGGTGCCTTAATTATGATGTTCTATTCCATGCGTGCCTCAGCTGCAGTTTAAGATGCCATTTCACCACAGGTTATACACTTTCATCTTCACCCAATTCACTTGTTTTTGGACTGCGGGGTGGGTGGGACAGACCTGAACAAATACCGGAAACCCAGGAGGAACTAGGAAGGGGGGGGGTGTGCAGATATTATAGACGTTGAACTGGGAGCAGAAATCGAGTGCAGAAATATGGGCGTGCGACTGTGACACCCTCCGTCCTGCCCTTAGCGTTAGTAATCCTCCTTATACTTAACAACCATTGTGATTGTACAGCCTTGAAATTCCCCCATTTATCATCGAAAAAACAGAAACGCAGAAGTTTTTGGCCTTGCCTGGTCATTGCCACTGTTGTTTTGGTAACACTTGAGGGGGCACAAATAGTACACTTAATGTATTAATTAATCAGTAACTAAGTGTTAGTTATGTGCTGATCCCATATTCATTCATCATTAATCAGTCATAACGGTTCATGTATAACATGCAGTTACTATATTTCTTCACGATTTGTACTTGAGTAATAACTGAGTTACTAAGTTACTTGTGCCCCCTCACAAATTATCTTTAGGAGATTGTGTCTTCCAGCCTAATGGTATTCAAAAGCTCACTGGTTTGATGTCCTTGCACTGGGGTCAGCGGAATACTATGAGCATAAATTATAATGATGATCTGTTCCCCACATGGACTGCACATTATTAAAAATTTCACTATGGGCAGGTTAGCCGCTGTCTGTACTGCCAAACAGAAAATGAATCTGAATAAGAGAACAAGCTGAATTATAATACAATGGTTAAGTTTGCATATGCAATAGCTGCATGCCGGACAACCAAATCAGTCTCAACTAGTCATTAAAAACCTTGTCTTATTTGGTTCAGCATCATCCTAATCAAACATGGTTTGACATAAAGTTGCACATGGCAGGAGGGTTGTGGTGGGGATTCCATTTTTGGATCACAGGCTTTGTTTTAATATTCATGCAACTGAGGCGAAAATATAAAAATACTGAGGTACGTCGCCAGACCACAAAAAAAAAGAAGCTGAAACGACCACCCACCAAGAGTCAGGGTTCGCAGTGATCTTGTCTTGTGCAAAATTCAAAGTCTTACTAACACAGGTATGCGCAGACAGTAAGTGCAAGCCATGCTTTTCCAAAGGAAAATGATTTCAAATGTAAACAAAACCAGAAAAAAATAGCATTGTTCTTCTCTCCAATGAAGTATTATTTAATGAGTATTATTTAATTTCTGCATTGTCAACTACATGAAGCACCTCCTAAATGTTTACTTAAGCGCAGAGATTTGTTGCAGAAATAGATACATTGTTATACTACAGCTACTATGGCCCCTTGTAACATTTTCTAGGAAACTGCAGCAATCGACTGAATTATTTCAGATTGGTTAAACAGCAACGTTCAGAGATGCATATTTCTATGCTGTGCATATTTTGTATGATTTTATAATTGTATGACAGCCAGACACACTTTAGGTTCTTTATTCAAGCATGGCACAGATAGAAGTGAATCGATACAATCATCCAGTTAGAGAAATCATCAGAGGCGGAACTGGAACAGCCCCCGGCCCCGACTCTAGCCCCCTCGCCCATTTTCATATCTGTAGGTCCACTGTCCACTAAAAACCATGTGTGTGGCAGCTTTGGTTAAAATATTCTAATCTGCAATATATCTTAAATTTGGCCGACTGATCAGCCGGATACCCTCCTCTCTCCCCCCCCCCCCGCACCCGGTTGCTGTTCCTGCCCCCACCGTGATCGGTACGTTTCACTGCTGAAACCACCTCATGCTTAGATTAGCATATTACTGATCTTCCATCCTTTTTAATTCCCCCTGGTTTCTCTCTCAGCTCCCAAAAATAGTATGATGGTGGTGGTGGGGGGACCTGCCCGTGTCAGCCATGGGCCCCCAGAGAAGTTAATCCCCCTCAACTCAGATAGAAACATATATGTACTTTCTGCCTGTTATAGATTGATTTAGACAAAAGCATCTGCTAGCTAAATAAATGCTAATGAAAAACATCACAGAGTCACAGCCTTTATCCTCTAACATGCCGGTACCCTTTTTACTCCGTTGGAGGACAAACTGTACGGAAGAGTATTGTCATAACCCTATTAATGAACAACAGGCCAGTTTTGTCATGTGCTGAAATTAAAATAAACACAGTTGTCTCCTGTTTATAAGGACTGTGGTGGAAAATGATGAAGGAAGCCTGGGCGGGTTTGAAAAATGCACCGTGTGATTTTTGTAAGTGTGTGAGAGCATATGGTTTTGAAAGCAGCACCATTGATGAGGTAATGGGAGATATTCCAGTAATCGCTGAAATTAGGCCCCTTTGTCAGTTTTGGGTGGTTTCATATCAATGGGTGCTACTGTGACAGGGCTGAATGTCAAGATCAGTCCCTGCCTTGTCCTGTTCTGTCTCTTGTTTCTCTGTTTGGCCAGTAGGTGTCGCTGGTCATCCCGTTCCTTCCTCATTGTTTATAAATTTCATTTGTAATAAAAATCCTTTTGTTATCAGTAAGCCACACCAGAATCATTGTTGACCATCCCAATCACATTACTTAAATTGTAATTTATTGCTTTTGCAGTGTTTTTTCTCTCATGAGACCTCAAAACTTTGTGTAGACACAAAAAAAAAAACAGATACATGTTTTGGTAGGTTGTATGTCTGTGTATATATCTATCCATCCATTATCTGTAGCTGCTTGTCCTGTTCAGGCTCACAGATGGTTCAGAGCTTATCCTGGATGTGTGTGTGTGTGTGTGTGTGTGTGTGTGTGTGAGGCGGGGGGGTTATGTTTATATTATATTGTGGGGAAAATGACTCCCACAATGTGATAGAAGATTTATGTAGTAACTAGGTAGGGGGCAAGGTCCTTATATATTAATAGGGAGTCCCCAGAAGGATATGATTACAAACGTGTATGTGTGTGTCTGTGTATCTGAAGCTCCCAATACAGTATATTATGGGCTTTAGTGACCATTTCCCAGGTGTTAATTATAATTAATGACAGTGATACAAATTGAAAGTTCTAGTCTCTTAAATGGCGTCAAAGTTTTTGTTCAAATATGAAGTGGCACAGCACTGGATTACAGGTCTGGCCGGGGGGGCGGCCATGGTTCGAAAAAGCCGGCATGCTAGTGCAGCCTGTAAAAGTGTTTCCATTTTGGGGATGTGGAAAAAGGACTTTGATTAGCAAGTAGTTCATTCCAGCAACGTCGCAGGCATGCAGGCATGCGTGCATGCAGGCATGCGTGCAGGGACGCGGGAAGCCGCCTTGCTGTCATGCATGGCATTCTCGTGAACAAAGCGCGATAGCTACCATCAGAGGGGACGTGTCCAAACTGGAGGAGAAGGAATGCTATGTGTGGGGGAGAAAAAGACGAAGAAGAGATGTAATGTAGTACATGTTGCAGATCCTGTTAAAATCCATCCCTACCCAATAACATCTGGGGTTACTGTGACTCCAGGCAGTTTGAAGAAGAATGCAGAGTTTGTGTTCCAGTCAGGGAGCTGGAGGGATTGCCTGCAAAGCCTGATGCCAAAGATATGAAATGGCATACATTAGAGGAACATAATTAATCTGACAGGATGAATCCTCCTGAAAGAAAGATAGGAAAACAGGGATCACGCTGTCATCTCAAGCTCTCGAGTGCAAATCTCTCTTCCCAAACACTGGCCATGGCCTCTTCCCGCCTCAACGTTGAACTTGATGTTGATAATAGGTGGCACGGAAGAACAATCCCCCACGGATTATCCCAGACATCCCCTGTTGCTCATCTTTTCCAAGCCTTCCCCCCACTCCCCCCTCCCCCCCAAATGTAGCCCGCCATCCTCTAAACCCTCCCAAACATTGCAGACCTCGTTTTCAAAGGTGAGGAAATTAAGATGCTATAATTCATGTGCACACTTTCCCTTAGGAGCTGTTCCCACTATGCTGAAACAAAACGTGCTTTTATTGCCTCACTGGGAAGTATCAGTACAGAGGTGTGTTTTATAGAGAGATAATTCACTGCATAGTTACCAACAACTGTGAATGACCAATAATTTTAGGGAGCTTACAGTTTTGGTTGTTTGGGGGCATAGGTATTTTTGGTGGTCAGGGGCATAGGTAGACATTCTGCCCGCCCCCCGACAAAATGCCACTTCGGGTCCCCCTGATTAAGTGGGGTCGCATGTTTGAATTTCGTTCTGAAGGAAGGACACAGAAATCCCATGGCTTACACAATTTGCAGAGGAGGGGGGGATGTCCCCAATGGTGGTTTTGGAGTCCTAAAAAAGCACTGCCCCCCTTGAATCTACCAGGTTATCCATGCCCCTCCAACTGCCCAAAACAAAAACCCATCAAGATCACAAAAAGGATCTAAATATCTTTCAGCTGCATATGATTATATTTTTTAAAAAGTGTTTTATTGAGTTTCCATCAATCTATCATGAATTTCTGAATACATTAATAACACATTATATTGCATTCATTGCATTATGGCTAAGTCTATTATGCATCATGACTGCTTTAAGAAGCCTTCATCTATAATGCACAATATATGCCTTCTTGCAGTAAAAAACATCCTTAATTCTCTTACCGACCATTATGATGCAATATAAAGGCATCTACTACTACTACTAC
>JABFDZ020000054.1:5341722-5358119 GCA_019775955.2 Pollimyrus isidori
CTGCAGCTTCATTAATGGAATCCCGGCAGTTTTCCCCCCCCCCCCCCCCCCCATCTTACTCCACTGTCTTACAGCCGCAGAAACAACTCTGCCCTATGACCCATTTCGGTAACTCGACCGAAGGTTGCTTTCCCCCAACATTTCACAGCAGAGATGAAAAACCCAAACCTACAGTGTACCCTGAAGGCATTAATAGACACCTGGGACAATGGCTTGATTATGAAGAGGTCCCCTCGCCACAACATCACCGCCTCCAAAGTGTTCCTGAATTACCGTGTTGAGTGCTGCTTGCTGAATCCTGCGGTAAGGACCCTGCTGTAGAAGAAGTATCCCACTCAGCAACCCCCAACAGCTGGTCAGCTCAAACAAGGCTGCTATTGGCGGCTCGCTTCGTTGTCCGAAAACCCCAGAGAGGCTTTGTGGTTTTTGTGGGTTTCTAGAGGAGTCCTAAGAGTGTTTTTTGTGTGTGTGTGTGTGTGTGTGTGTGTATCCTCTGGCTTGGCAGCCTCTCACCAGCTATAGTCATATCCAGTGGTGTGTGTAGGGAGGGGGTCTCTCTCACAAACCCAGAACCACTGAGTTAGAACTGGAACATTTCATCTTAAAAGAAAATGCATGCTTATGCATCTATTGTCTCTGAAGCATTGTGCAAGAGCTGCCAATTAGCACGCCACTGAGAGACATTCAAACTATACAAGAGAGTCTTTAACTGATAAACTGCGAAAACAGAATATCTGTCAAAAGAGGAAGACCCAAGCAATTATAACATCGCACAACTGAAGGTGAAAATGCCCGAGCTGAACATTTACCCAGTGGGACATGATGTCAGGACGGGGATCCTGGATGTTTAGTAAGCAATCCGGCTGAAGGACCCAGCTCCCAGCAAAACGGATTTATCTATCTTTTACTGCTTCAGGCTTTTAGCCCCCTTAAAATGTTCTTTAGTCCCCCTAAATAAGCATACGCTAGTGAGCTAAAATCATGAGAGCCTTTTCCATCAGATCCCCCTAGTAAAGGCTTTATAGTGACGCCTCTTTAAATTTATAGAGACGCCTCTGGATCCCAGACTTCATTACTGCTCCTTCACAGTTATATACATAGTTTTTCTCGTGAAATATTTCACAGAACTTCATCTTTTTTTATCTTTTCTGCAGTTTCTTTCTGAGGTTTATATGTACAGCAGTTCAAAAACATTAGGTAGCTACATAAGAAGAGTACTTATAAGATCCCTTGTTGTAGATAGGATTTGACAGTTTTGTTACAAATGTTGTTAAGAGTCAAATGTGAAGGCAGGCCTTCAGCACACAAGGCTCAGTGGCATCAGGAGTTTGCATCCGGCGGCCTGCAATCGCAGATATGACCTTAGCTTAACTGGAGATCAATTCAGCCATATTATCATCCTGTGCCCTGGCACGGCAGCCAGAGGAAACGGCCCGGATGTTTAGAGACAGTGATAAGCGTGTGTGCTAAAGGGGCCAAGCGCTGGACGTGTCAGCTGACTGGTCAGGGTGGAAAGCCAAACACAATCAGGGCTTCCCCCTCTGCCTGGCTGTGTCTCCCGCCTTTGCCTTCTGCAAAGCCGGATATGTGGAAATCTGTGTGTCTAAGGATGGCCAAGCCGAGTCACCATATCGTACCAAACAACAGGGCTATGTGCTGAGTTTAAGGGAGATGCAAGCCAGATGTGACAATAGCAGTCTTACCAATTATTAAAGTATTCTTTTACTTGATTTTTAATTAATTCTGTGAAAATATTCTTTACAAAGGACTTCCAGCTATTTGTTTTTATTTTATAGAATCCATTGCTACATGTAATTTTTATGCAAAGGGCCCTATCATTTCATTACAGAGCTACAATACCACCAGAACATTCTGGTGATATAAACTGCAGTTTGGACCATACATTTGGTTTTTGTTGAGGGTGAGTGTGTGTTGTGTGTATCATTGCATGGACTGGCTTTCCATTCAGGGCAACCACTGTCTTTTTTTCCTGTGCTTAAAATAGCATGGTGGTGTTATAAATCTTATAGCATAAAGTGTATCTGTGCACCACCTGGTCAAGTATTTTCAGCAGAATTGGGGCAGTTGCTTGTGGCCCACTGTCTCATGGGATTTGTATTCTTCAAAATGCAGGCTGCAGATAATAGGAAGAAAATGGATGGCCCACCCCCTTTCTGGCCAAGGTCTGCCATTCATACTACATGTCAAAAGGCTGTCAAACATGACATCTTCAGTTATCAAGCAGATGTGAGCTAACATTAGAACAACCAAGCGAGGCTAGAGGAAACCATCTCCCCTGCTATTAAGGGCTTGGTGCTAAAGTCAAACTCCAGAGCATGGAAAAGCTAGGCTGCTTGCTAATGGGAAGCACGTGGACCAACTGGAAGAGTGATGTCATCCATTGCAATCTGAAATCTATGAGCCAACGTGAAGGTCTCTCTGCGCCTCTAAAGAAGGCGATTATTAGACTTAATACCTAGATTGCTTCCAACAGATGAATGATGACTGTGAGCTATGTTCAGTGCAAGGAATGAGGTCAGGTTATTAAATTATAATCAATACCACGGTAACTGGTAATCTATAAGGTACAGGAATATCTTTAGTCGGTAACAGGGAAAGGACGTTTTATGTTTTTAATTGGGTGTCCAATTCGGACTGAGTACAAAGTGTGACCTGGTACAATGAAATATATAAAATATTTATATCGTATTAATGATGCATTGTGTTCTCCAGTGAAATATCATTCGGGACCAACACAAGCCATCTGCTAACTGCAGATTATGGGTATTTGCCCGGCTCGGAATAACCCTCACATTGGCTGTGTAAATAGATGCCAAGGGATTTGTTCATGTTTGATAGCATCCTTCACGATATCGTTTAAAGCACATTACACTTCGTTTTAAGCACATTATAAGTCATGACAACTTATACAATGAAGAATACCATCAATTACTGTCGCATGATTAATAAACTGGTATGTGACGGGGAAGAAAAATGATTATTGATTTTTTTGTCATTCATTTCTCTCTTTCGTCTTCGGCCGCAGTAGGTATCTGATGGCTTTGAGCTTTGTGAGAGACTCTCTCCATCTTGGGTTGAAGCTTATAGCAGCCGGGCCGCTAAGTGTCATTGGGTGTGTTTTTCCTTCCAAGGCATCCTAGGATGTAATTCCTAGCCTAAAGCTATGGAGGTACGATTGTGTAAGAGTTTGCAGCCATGGAATCCACTAGTAATCACCGAAGATTAAAGCGAAATAGGGAAGATTAATATCTAACAAGGCGACAGAATTATTATACCATATTTAATAACTTTATTTATTTTAAGCTCAAAGGTACTGAGACTTTAAAAGCTATTTTTTGACATTTCTGATGTTAACTCCACATTAGCGGACCAAAGAGCGTCCCATGCTTTGCTTAAACAAGCAGACTCTGATTGAGAAATAACAGCACTGTGAAAGTGACTGACGGCTTCATTTAGTATATTGGCCAATGCTTTGCTATTCCAGTAAAAATCTAAATCAGACAGACAGACAGACCAAAATGTGTGAAGCATGAACGCTGAAAGGCATTCTCCTAACTCAAGATCTGTCTCAGCATTGGTTCTGCTGATGTGTTTACTCGCAGGAGGTCATATTGAAATCAAAGCACTTATTTAAGACAGGTGGGAACTTTGCTTACAAAAAAATGATCTGATGGCAGGAAGAAAAATTATTGATTCAGACAGATAATCAATCAGATTGTAGATGAAATGGGTCCAAGCAGATGGGACCAAGACATCTGATTGGTTGGCCCTGCCTTCTCTAATTGTTTGGGCCCACCTCTTCTATAATCTGATTGGTTATCTCTCTGAAACAATCATTTTCTTTTCTGCCTTCAGAATATTTTTCTGTAAGTAAAACTCCCATGAGTTTATTTGTCACAATAATATTCCTTAGCTTTTCTGTTTTGCAACTGCAAAACAAGAAAAAACAGAGTGTCTTCTGGTGTTTTTAATCCTTTTCCCTTGGTCACGGAGCTTAAGAGTGCCCACGGCAAACCAGTTTACATGTTCATCTCAGGCCTCTAGTAGCTGATTAGACATCCTATTCACTTGGAAACTCTTTGAAACGCTCGCTGTCTGCTCCCAGGCCTGAATGAGGCTCTTTACTTGTCCTCTGATCCTCCTCAGTCTGCAGGGTCCCTCCATCTTATATTTTCATAGGCTCTGACTTCAATATGGTGTAAGTTATGGCTGGTTTGACTTTAAAATCATTTTATGATCTTACTGCCCTATTATGCTCCTTCTCAAAATGGCATTTTTGTTGTCAAATGAAAGCGCTTTTACAAGGTCTTTGAGTCCTAATATATCTTTGAAGTGGCCTTATTAATATTTTCCCCATAGTTTCTCTTGCCTAAGATGACAGGATATTAACATGAAGTTGTGCACATGCAGGGTCAGATGTGCCCTCAGAACATTGGCTCACCATGTTTGTTAGCGGTAATGCAGCAAATGGAAATGCATCAACAGATGCCATTTTAATTTTTCAAGCTCCTATTTAGTGGTTAATTGAAGCTTTAATCAAACTTCTGTATGTGGGACTTTAATACTAAGTCCTTAAGATTTTCCAAAATACCATCTCCACTTCACAGCCGTGATATCTGGGTGTCGAGAGCTTTCCGTACAAGTCAAGTCTTGCTAAATAAAGGCTTTATTTGGCATGTTAAAAGTAACAATTACAAGCGGTGTCTCGTCTTTGAGCATTTCTGTGCGAGACAAGTCCAAAGTTACCTGGGATTCACACAGCGTCTGTAGATGGGAACTTAGGCAGCATCTAACCTTATGTTAGTTTACATGAAAAAGAGAAGAGACAAGATCCTCATTTGCTTTATAGGTGCAAAAGCACAATCCTGTGCTTTTAGTCAGTGGGAAATCCAACTGTCAAATTCATCTGCCTAAGCATGTTGAGTAAATACAGAGTTTTGGAATAATAACTGTAACTGTCTAATAATATTTGTCAGAGAGGATCCCAGTCAAATCTACATTGTGACTTCGATGGCACTTTCAAAGAAAGGCACGGTTTAGGTCAGTTTATAAACCTGGAAGTTTACATTTTCATACACTGAGAAATACCATAATCAAATTTCAAAGATCCGTGATATCCTTCTGCAGGCTGGTAAACTTCCATGCTACATGCTATGCTCGACAGTTATTACTGATTTTTACTTTTTTTTATATATAAACCCTGCTAAGGTAAATTTCATACAAATTCTCAAGTTGATGTGTCAGGTGCTTCAGGTAATACAGACGGATTACAATAATTAGTTATCAAATCCGTCATAACTAAAACATTACTAAGCATTACTGCTGTAATTCACTGGTGAAATGGTCCAATTAGAATGAAACATTTCTTCAAACATTATGGATAGTAAAAATTAATTTTTGTTTTGATCTTGACGCAGACAAAGGGATAGAAGTAAGAATTGTGTTTGGCCGCAGTAAAAACCACTTCCGACTTTCAACTCTAATCCTATTAGCAATCCCTGACCCCACATTCAAAGGCCTAAGCAAAGAGCTCTTAATCTCAGGGGAACCTACACAAAGATCACTGCTCCGTACGCTCCACAAAGACCCGTGACGGCAGCCAGGTTTAATGTGTGTGGTGAGAGATGAAGCGAACCAGCGTTGCTGGGGGTCACACCAGCCTGAAATCTCCGATGAAGCCATCATAGAGGCGTATCTCAATGAGGAGCACACTTCCTCCACCTGCTTTGCTTTCGTTTGCTCTGATGTCATCTTCCTTTGGGGATTGCAAGAAGGAAGGGAACCTATTGCTTCAACCACTTTTTGTATCAGCCATGTCATTAAAAGTACACAAGATTAAAAGACACTGATAGTCAAACAAAGCCTATGAGTTGTATGTGTGTCCAAATGTTCATACTGGTTTTCATTGAAGCCAATGGTGTCTGGCTTCTGAAGCTTGGTCACCAAATGGAAGATTCTACAGATGTAGGGGACTCCTGTATCTGTCCAACAGGACTGGCAAACCCTTCAGAGAGACCTGCTCACCAAACAACTTTCAGCAGCTCTGTGGAGCTTGTGGTGGAGCTGCCTTTGCGGGAACAGCCTGCAATCCCCTTAAAGGAAAGACTGTACAGCTATATTAACAATCAAAAGTCAGAACTACTGATTGTCCATCTGTCCATCATTTCCATTGTGATTTCTGATTGGCTGGTCTTATGCCAACACCCCCCAGGTGTGTCTCCTCAGCTAGGCTGCCATTTTATGACCCCTGCAAAATGCTTCCTTCTAGGAATTTTCTGGGAAATGGGTATCTTAAAAAATGTGCGACACCCCCACCCCCCCCAATTCCACTGTGAGCTTAGGAAACATTGGCCTGTGGGCGGCGTTCCCAGATTGTTGGCCAGTCTGCCGTTTGATGTGGGTCACTTCACAGGGCTGCCAGATCGGTACAGCAATGGGCGGGAGGGTGTCGATTCAACAGGGTCGATCAAAGTCGCAGGAGATACAAGAGTCCAGAGGAGACTGATGTGGACCCCAGAGGCAGCTACAAGCTAATCATCTCCATCAGGACCTTCTCACCAACCCAAGCACTTCATATGGAACAGCCTTTGGTTTATGTCACCCCACATCCTTAGCAGAACTAACTTTTAACCTGTGAATATGTTTGTTTGTGGCTTCATGGGTTAGACCTACTTTGAAGTTAATAATGATTTATGATGATTCACCTGCTGTGTTTTCTGTCCAACCCCAAACTGCACCCACAAAACACAGACAAGTCTGGCCATTTTTTGTACCGCTATCTCTGTGTTCTTGATCTTGACCTTTCGGTTAAGGTCAATGGTGATGCACAAAAGTTGCTATAATCTTACATAGTTTTGCCAAACTCTGGTTTCCATAGCAGCCCAGGTAACACCGCCTCTCAGCTACTGCTCATATATCACTCAGTGATGTCGATTTCCTGCCTCCAACAAAAACCTGCAATTAGTACAATAAACCTGGGTCACTTAACAAGTCAGTATTTATTCACACCAACAGTGCAAGGCGCATGTATGCCAGAATCATCCATTTTAAACCATTTAATTTGTAACCAAAATACCGTTTCAAATATTATGCATTTGGTAACAAAATTACAAACAGCATGAAACGTGTTGGATGTCAGAGCTTCCAGGCAACAGAAAAAAATAACATAAAGAAAGGAGCTTACATGTTTGGAGCCTCTTTGATGTCATTTTGTGTGGTGCATGGTGAACACAAAGCCTGCTAGAGGATAGTCATCCTTATGGCTGCAGAACAGAGCAATATGCATTGAATTATAGGACCTCTCTTTACTAGCATGTAATACGGGCATGTTCTTCAAATAATAAAACCCACATGGTCGTTTTATTCTTGATTTTGATGCTCTCCAGTTGTTTAAGAGCATCTAAGCAAACTACAACTAATGTGCAAATATATGACAGAATTTGTTGAAGTTATGGGAAACGAAACAACTGGCCATCTGTGAAATTTTTTGGATTCCCTGGAAAGAAGTTTCACTGAAATCAACAAATGATGTGAATCTCTCTTACAGTTTCAGCTCACTATGGGTTCATAATTATTTGCACTGTTTGCGTTTCTAAAATTTCACGTGACACAGAGAACAACAGTAGATACTAAAAGTGACAGTAAGAAGATGGCAACAAGGAAATGTTCGGCTTTATTTAGCTCTGTTTTTGTCAGAAAAGGGAAAGTATTACAGTTGGCCTGGAAATGCCTTAAACCATTAAGTATCTGTTCCCTTGACTCTGTCAAGAAAGAATATTAGTTCTTCTAAGAGCTCATGTATAATGCTTAGACAAACAAAAGTGATCCAGCCTCATCTTCCCTCAGTCAACAGAGGTAGGATTGAAAACTTTAACCAGAGATTTAACCTCGACAATATTCCATAAATAGGAAGTCATTTAGAATGGGAAAAAATACTATAGTATGTATAGCCCAGCTGAAGAAAACTCCATATTGTTAGGTAAAAAAAATATCATTGTGCCAATTAGGAGAGAGGAGCAGTTGGCATCCCGGATCCTGGACTGGTGGTTAGGATAGAGCACAGAGCGGCGGTCGGCATGCCGGATACTGGATGGGCAGTTAGGATAGAGCACAGAGTGGCGGTCGGCATGCCGGATACTGGACGGGCAGTTAGGATAGAGCACAGAGCAGCAGTCGGCATGCCGGATACTGGACGGGCAGTTAGGATAGAGCACAGAGCGGCGGTCGGCATGCCGGATATTGGACGGGCAGTTAGGATAGAGCACAGAGCGGCGGTCGGCATGCCGGATACTGGACGGGCAGTTAGGATAGAGCACAGAGCGGCGGTCGGCATGCCGGATACTGGACGGGCAGTTAGGATAGAGCACAGAGCAGCGGTCGGCATGCCGGATACTGGACCAGTGGTATCCTGCAGGTTTTCCATCGCATGTAATGAGTTCCTATCTGTGCATAGTAACTCATGAGGCGGGACAGAAAAACATGCTGGATACTGGCTCTACAGGACCAGAGTTGCTACCCCTGGCAGACTGCATCAATGTGTGCAGATATTTAGGATAACGTCCTACACTGGAGAATGAGAGAAGGGAGAGTAGTTTATGTATGTACTGTATGCAACTGATTAAACCACATACAAAAGGTTACAGTTCTAGTTCAATGGCATAAGATCAACAGCGATGCTGTAAACCAGATTCTGGTAAAATCTAAAGTTGGGCTATACAACTGCATACATTTCATTAATTACCTCCTTTTGATACACAGTTGGTTTTGATTTTGGAATAAAATTGAATTATTATTGTTTATAATAGTTTATTTTTTGCAACATTTCTATTCTGAGAAATAATTAACTTTTGGCAGCATTCTGCTTTTCTTGCTACAATGTCCCAGAGTCTGCCAATGTTGGAATTGCTGGAGAAAAATACAAGCTGTTCAGAGCACAAGAGTTGCATGGGATTTGAACTTGCAACCTTCGGGTCCCTGAACTGTACAATTAAGGTGACATGAGAGTGAAGCCTTTGTGAGGAGGTAAATGAAAAGCTGGGGGTGTTTTTTAATGATGTTACATTTCTGCTGATTCTCAAGCCATCTGCAGGAAGCCTGTGAAACCTAATGTAGATCAGCACTTACACTCTGATGAGGTCCCATCTTTACCACAGCCAATGTGTGAGGGCCAGACCCCTCCCAAGGAACAAGGATTTACGTTTGCCTCTTTCATGTCTCCAGTCTCCATATTGGGCTATATAAATCATTTTTTAAGGCATGAAGGATCCTGGCCACAAGACAGTGATTTTAATTTAATCACTGTTGTACTTACCGTTTTTATCAAGCACAGCCGTCTAGGTAATTATAAACTGCTGCTTCAATCCCGTTTATCATTTCTACTCAAGACAGGAAAACCATCAGAAAACAAAAGACATTTCTGTTAGATCCAGGAAAATCATTTGGATGAACACAAATATAGTTGTATAAATGTGTCAGTTGCTTAACTGTCTTTCTTTCAGTTGTATATTTCACTTTAGATGCCATCTGTGTTTCCTCAGTGATAGAGTATTTTCAAGTTGCTTGAAACATCAAAACATTACATAGCAACGCTTGGACCGGATCCAGCCATTGCTAATGCTAAAGGGAGACGGCTAATAACATTTAAACATACCAAGGCTGCAGTTAATTTTCCAGGCTCCATTGTGTTCTGAGAATTAAACACACATACAGTATCTGAGGAAATTTTATGACATGAAAGAATATCAACAGTAGAGTATCAGCATGTGGAGTGTGTGTGTACATGTGTGTGTTTTTTGGGTTTGGGGGGGGTGATCTCACTGCCCCCTCATTCCTCTCTCCGGTTCGGAATGGTTTCCAAACTGTTGACATCCGCGGCAGAGAGTAGCCTGGCCAACATTCACAGCTGTCCCGCATTTTCGACAGATTTGGGCCTGGGGCTTGGGGGCATTCCTCAGCCCCCGCACATCAGCTAAACGGAATCGCCGTAAGCATGGGAAGTGGGCCCCGGTGGCCCCCGCACAGGGTTCCATTTACGCTGTGTTTGGCTTCCAAGGGGTCGCACCAGCAAGACTACAGTGCCCCTAGTGGCATTCTTGGGTAACTGCACTGTGCAGAGATGGGAGGGTATGAGAACATTGCTACATATATTATGGGAAATGGGTCAGAATGCGTCCAGTGGGTTGCTTGTATAAGTACATGGCGCAGCTTGGCAGAGCTTGTTTCACTATGTGCATCTTCATTGATTCCCAGCCAGTCAGTTTCTTTATACTATTACAAAACTAGCTAATCAGAACAACATGCGTCACACAAACAATGGTAGCAGATTTACATAACCAACTGGGGATTAGCCACCATATGTGTGCTTAATTAAAACAGCAAGGAATTACACAAGCGTAAACAAAGTACTCCCCATTTTCTATGTTCCAAATCTGGACAGGAAGTCCTGGACATAGCGCTGAGTCAGACATTGCATACTCCCAGGTCTGCTGTTGCCATACATCACAAACATGCTCAGAATTTCCTCTGCTGTTTCTATCCTTAGGAAATGCATCATTTCCTCCAGAAGTGACCTTTAAGCATTATTTTCTGGAACATGGTTGTGAAGTTGGAGACTCGGCTGTTGTAATGTGATCGTCTCCAGTACTTATTCCATTACTTGCTTCATTCTGAGGCTACTTTAATTTTCACCTGCAAACACAACTGACTTTTACTGGAGCAGTTCAGGTCTGGAGAGCTTTGGAGGTTCCACACCGGTACCTTTAACCCTCTGCTAATTCGCCAAAGGTGCTCACTGCAATATTTATTTCATGCTGACCCCGAGTATGGATCAGTGTTTCCTAGCCTGCCTCTGATTCCCCTTTAAACAATACCAGTCCTCTCTGTGTGACTTTTCTTCCCAGCAGCTCCAGTTACTTTTGACTCTCATGTTTGGATGTATTTGGGGGGCAGTGTGTGACTCAGTGGGTTATGACTCTGTGCCTATAACTGGAAGGTCACCTGAGGGCCACCTGCTCCAGGGAGCGCTGCACACTGGCTGACCCTGCACTGTGACCCCACGCATATATCGCTGTGTCTCACGGTAGGTGAAAAGAGACTAGGGAATTAATAAAGTATCACTATTCTGTTCAATTTGGGATTAAGGCTTTATGTGACGGGAAGTGAAGCAGCTCTGCCAGGGTTTCCATGACACTGCATGTATCTTCGCCCTGTCCTCACTGATACCCAGGCTGTCCATGCTTTTGTTCATTTTGTTCACTTTAACTCCCAACTCATTTCCTGATTCTTGATTGCTTTTGATTGTTCTTCATTGTATGATTATCTGGTACAGGTGTGCTGGGAGGGACTGCCTGGGGGTCCTGAGGACCAGGTTGAGAATCACTGAAATACAATATTTATAGTTGCCTTAGTTTGGCCATTTTATTGTTTCCTTCATGTTAGGATATTTGGTGCCCCCTCTAATGGCACACACGGTGGGTTCGGATCCCACCCTGTTCTCAGCCCAGCTCACTGTCTGTTGAGTTTGCATGTTCTTTCTGTTGGCGGCACACACTGTGGGTTCAGATCACATTCTGTCCTAAGCCCAGCTCACTGTCTGTTGAGTTGGCATGTTCTTGCTGTTGGCGGCACACACTGTGGGTTCGGATCCCACTCTGTTCTCAGCCCAGCTCACTGTCTGTTGAGTTTGCATGTTTTTGCTGATGGCATATTACATATTATTAGTTATTAAAAGTTTCTCCCCATGATTCAAAGACAGGCTGTTAAGGTGAACTAGTACTGTACCTCCGAATTCATTTTGAAATGGAACTGCTTAGGTCTGTGCCCTGTGATGGACTGGTCCACCCATGGTGAACACTGACCAGCATACTTGGGACTGTGCTTTGGACCAGTGGATCTGGTCAATTGGATGGTTGGTTTGATGACAGACTCTACAACTAACATAAATCCTCTGTATTACAGTACTTAAAACAGCCTGTGGTAGTGTTAGTAACATTTTCTTTATGATATGTACATCAGTAATTCATCCACAAAATTCACTGTGAACTCTTCACTGATCACGACACGGAAGACATCCATCCTATATCTGCATACAAACAAAACACATGATTTAAGTAACTCTCTGTACATCCCATAAACTTGTACACAAAGTTGAAGAAGGCTATAAAAGTACAGTATATGAGACAAGGGAGACAGAGTGCATATTTCATTTGTGGATCCACTCAAAAAAAGGACTGAAATGGTACAAAAGAAGTCAAAATGTCATTTTGCACAAATCATTTTTTCTAGGGAATCCTTGGAAATGTGAGATGCCCAAATTGCCAGGGGCAGCACTGTGACTTTGCTGTCTTGAGTACAAAGGAGGCCTCCATAATGATTTTCCCATTTGGACCCTGCAAATGTGACAATGTCTGCAGTGGGCCTTCAGTCCGGAAAGGAGGCCTCCTTAAGGAGTTTCTCCTTTGGAAAATTCCCTTCCGTTTTCTGCAGAATGCCAGGGCCTGCATTGCAGTGGGCCTTCTACACGCCCACAGATGTGGGCAAGAGCATCTTACATCAATCCAGGCGTAGCATGCAGCATGTGAGAAGACAGAGCCAATGGTGGATGAGTTGACTGCCATGTAAATATTTTATCTTTTTTTCATGCTTAAGCATTGTCAAAAAGTTTTGATCTTCCCACGACTCTAGGTTTAACAACCCCCCCCCCCGGTCTCAACAGCACCTGGAGGGCCTTTGATCAAGCATATCCTGGGCCACCAAGGTAGAAAGAAATATACAACTGCTTTGATAGGCTTGGGCGGGTCATCTGAGTCTTTTGTCCTTTCTTCTCTGTTCTGAGAGGATGTTGTACCATACAGGGAGCCCTGGAACAGGGCATCACCACACACACCTCAGCCATCAAGCTGGTGATGGAACGGCTGACCGTGACCAGAAGCCTGTAAAAGGCACTTCTGTTTGTTTCAGAAGCACATAAACCTGCCTGAAATTGCTTTTTAAAATCATTCTTCTCAAAAGAAACCCAGAAAACATCCATCAGGTGCCTGTATCACAGAGCCAGAATTGTTTCTTAGCTAAATAATTTGTCAGATGTAAGGCACCCCAGTTTAAATTGACTTCATCTTCATTCACTTACATATTACAGAACCTTTCATTGGCCATTCCTCAAAATCACACCCTTCCAGGTTTCACTGCCCTTACCCATGTGAGCATTAAAGTCCCCCAGCAGAACAATGGAGTCCCCAGAAGGGGGCGATTTCCAACATACCATCCAAGGTCTCCAAGAAGGCCGGACACTCTGAGCTGGTGTTTGAAAATGCATAGATAACAGTCAGAGCCCGTCAGAGTCAGAGTGGAACTGAGTCTAGACCCCCTCCAGGAGTTTGGTTCCATAGTCCAAGCCATGTGTCGAGGTGAGCCCGGCTATATCTGGTTAGTATCTCTACCTCCCACACCAGCTCAGGCTCCTTTCCCAGCAGAGAGGTTGCATTCCACATGTCTATAGATAGATTTGGTCACCGATGATTGGTCCGCTGACGCCCCTTCGCCTCACCCTAACCCTAACCCTTCGACTGCCACCCAATCTACACTGCATGGCCCTCCTGCAGGGGGTGGGGCCACAGGAGAGTGGGTCCATGTAAGCCTTTCAAGCTATGCCCAGGGTAGGGGCCCAGCCTCCAGGCGCTCATCCATGAGCATCCTCTCCATGCCTGACTCTACAGAGGGACCCATGTCTCCCCAAACTGGGTGGGGTCACATCTCCGTCTATGGTAACTGTCGTGGGGGCTATATGAATCGCACTTAGTCTGGCCGCTCACCCAGGACCAATTTGCCGTGGGAGACCCTACCGGGGGCACCTACCCTCGACATCATAATTTCTAGGATCACAGAGGCATATGAACCCTTCCATCACGATAAGGTTATTAAAAGAGTGGAACAGATTAAAGGGTTAAATTCAAACGATTACAAGTTGTAAGTTCATAACCTGTGATTTATAAACAAAATCTTTGATTACATTGTATTTGTATATTTGCTTCTTGTGTATATTACGATCGTTTTACATGGGAACCATCTGTATGCATTTCACAGCAAATCAGCAGCTCCGTCAGTTTTCCCCCTTTACAAGTGTCCAACAAGCTCATTTCGCAAACACACTTGCATATTCAATATTTTATAACCAGTTATAGTTTTTAGAGCCTTGCTAATTGGCTGGCACACAGGCAGAGGGAGCCGGGGTTTATTAACAGGTGAAGAAATAATTTGAACGTCCCCAGCTGCTGTTAATTAGGATTGGAGCCTGTATGGCGTCAGGCAGCAGCCTGGGGTGTAGGCTCTGTGGGTGGAGCCAGGCAGCGGCCTGGGGCGTAGGCTCAGTGGGTGGAGCCAGGCAGTGGCCTGGGGCGTAGGCTCAGTGGGTGGAGCCAGGCAGCAGCCTGGGGTGTAGACTCAGTGGGTGGAGCCAGGCAGCACCCTGGGGCGTAGGCTCAGTGGGTGGAGCCAGGCAGTGGCCTGGGGCGTAGGCTCAGTGGGTGGAGCCAGGCAGCGGCCTGGGGCGTAGGCTCAGTGGGTGGAGCCAGGCAGCGGCCTGGGGCGTAGGCTCAGTGGGTGGAGCCAGGCAGCAGCCTGGGGCGTAGGCTCAGTGGTTGGAGCCAGGCAGCGGCCTGGGGCGTAGGCTCAGTGGGCGGAACCAGGCAGAAATAAACACTCCCCGCTGCACAAGTGTGAAAGGACACAGCTTCTAGAGCCTCTGACTTTGTGAACTCCAATTGATTTAGGCCGTCGGTCCCTCTAGACGTTTTGCATATTTCACACAGGGAGTGACAGTTTTATGCATCTTCTCAAAGAGTTCTTGTGCTGGTGCCTTGGTGCCGGTAACTATCGTGTTCATGAAAATTTACTCCTAGACATAATGAGCTCTTTCACAGGATGTGTCCGCGGCATGCAAAATATTTACGGTTTGTTTATGACTGGCTGACGTTAATTACTTTGCTGTTTCTACCAAGACTGGCTGAGCATTGACTTTGTTTCATGATCAGCCTCAGGTTCATGCGCTGTGAGGCTGCTAAGCTGAATGTTGAGATTTATGACAGAGCACACAGCAGACGCGACACATTTCGAAATCCTGCAACGTAAAACACAAAAAGGCTGGAGGTGCAGGAGGTCAAAGCTGTGAAACTGTCCACACTGACTTCACATGCCTGCAAGTCCTTTAATAAAGCAGGTCTAGGACACATAGGTAGGGAGGAAATCTCCTCTTGTTCTACCAAATGTTTTTAAGGGTGATTAAGGAGATAACATCTGAGTTCCGCAAAAACAACAAAAGTATAAATTATGGTTGAATGGAACATTAAAAAAGACTTCACAGTTACAACATATATCAGTAATTAAATGAATCACACAGTTACCTCTGACCTTTCATGTTTATTTAGTGACAAACCATAAAGAATTGCATTAATATCTAAAATGTAGCATGTATAAACATCACAATGTTGACCAATCTGGTGACACAGCTTACCAGACACTTTTGAAATTTGGAGCTGAATTGAGTTTGCAGCATTAGCAATGTTATCAGGTCATAAGTTTACTTCAGAAGATGAGAAGTTCCCATTGGACGTATTGAGCAATGCTGTGGAAGATTGATGATTATATTGGTTTCCACAACATGTGAAGCTCTGAAGAACAGCACCAAGGGTTCCAAGTTTAAATAAGAAGCTTCTGCTGTAAGCAGTACAAAGTGTGTAAGACGGAGGAAAGTTCGGCTTTTAAGTCTCTACAAGCGCTAACAGTCTGCAGAGGGTCCCAGTGGAGCTCAGTCGCCACTCTAATGGTGCGGTTTGCGATATCACATCACATGATTTATAGTTTTAATAATGGGATATTCCAAGTCTTTGTTCCTTGCATTCACTATCAGCAGAATCGAGTGTGTTAATATTTAGCACTGGGGTTTCCACTAACAAATGAAATACTGGGAGACAGATTTACTGATAGCGACGCGCTAAGAGACGAATCATAAAACGGGACGTCGGTGAAGAATGAGTTCCGGATTCCATAAACAGAGAGTCCAGGGTTTTCATTTTCAGTCTTTGCTTGAAAATAGTGAGCTGCACTTTTGACTGTAATGGAAATATATTGGAAAAATGCATCCCTCACTGAACCGTTGGGCAGCCATCTTGCCTTTGCTGATTGTAACTGTTTTTACAAGATTGTTCTCTTGCCATGAAATGGTATGAGAGGTTTTTCATTTTTTGACAGAGGAAATGATCCACATTGGAATAAATACACTCACCTAAAGGATTATTAGGAACAACTTACTAATACGGTGTTTGACCCCCTTTCACCTTCAGAACTGCCTTAATTCTACATGGCATTGATTCAACAAGGTGCTG
>JABFDZ020000054.1:5358532-5377555 GCA_019775955.2 Pollimyrus isidori
GATTGGTTGATTAGATAATTGCATTAATGAGAAATTGAACAGGTGTTCCTAATAATCCTTTAGGTGAGTGTATATGTTTACAAAAGCATGTGTTTTATCTTGCAGGCTGGAAAAGTTAATATAAACACACACCTGAGTGAAGTAAAAGTGTTATATAGAAGTGTAAACACAAGTGAATCACAGCATGCTGTTGATTGTGTGACATGCTTTACTGACAAGACAATCCCAGGGAAAAAAAAGCATTTTGGTGAACACCTGGTACGTTACCATGTGATGTGTAGACTTGCCGTAGGCCAAATATCCAATGAACTTTCTGTTATTAAACACCATGGTGCATGCCTGTCTGCATTTTTAATCTTTGTATTAAACTGTAACCTTAGCCCAGAAGAGAGGCGCATCCAGGAACCCACATCAGACAAGGGGCCTGCTTTTAAAGCCTTCACTATTTTCCTTTGTTATCATTACTGTATAGAATTTCAGTTTTCTGTTCCTCTTTTGTTGAAACAGACTCATGAGAGTCTGAGAGATACTAATAAAGTCTTTGACAGAGATGAAATACAATCATTTGCCTGAGTGATGTCACCTCAGAAAAACGTATAAGCGCTTGAACCAGACAATGCGTATGGCCTCTCCAGGTACAACAGCACAGTCTCGGGATCCTGTCATTGGCTAAGCACATTTTTTGTTAGCCATTTACCAGTAACTTCGCTGCTGATCACTAGCAAGATATATGAGCAGGTCAAAGAAATAGACCCGAGGACTGATATGCATGAGCTGTTGGTGGAAGACCTAACTGTTAACAGGGATATGTTATATACCAGTAGAGCTACTATAAGTACTGTGCCAAAGGCATATTTGAGACATATTATGAGAATGGGGAGCCATGTTTATGTGTGGGGGGGGGGGAGCAATAATACAAATAATAAATACAGAATAAAAGTTTACTAAACATAACATAATATTATGCTAAAATTGCATTTAATTACAATTGAGATACAAATTAGCATGATAGAAAATATCCACAGTTCAAAATAAAAGCTGACAGATTTTACAGATTACGGATAATATTTAACAAGTGGTATATCCCATGAGTGACATAAACCCTGTGAAAAATGATGTTCCCTCTATTTTGCTCACTATTGTATATTTTGACACTGCATATAATCCGATTCTCAAACAAAACTAATTACACTAACAAATGAATCGTTAAAACCAAACAATGATATTTCTGCTATTTATTAATAAAATCCTGACTCCTTATGGAAATTGGCAGTGCTTCATGCGCACAACTGGTTACAAACTTTCGAGCATTAATAACTGTAATGAAACATTTCCTGTAAATATGGGTCTGATTCTCAGAGCACCTTGGATGAATGTGACATCGGTCTCTTTCCAAGCATATCAAACAATTTCTTTCAGGATAATAAAAGACTTTTATTGTGATTAACTTATTTCAGGTTTATTCTAGGCCAGTCCACAACTTAAATCCTCTTGTTATGGAATTACTTTGACACAGACTTTCCAGTAATAATTTGAATTTATATTCTGCTGCATGACCCAGCTGTGCTTCATTTAAGATGCGCAAACATTCTCTGGTGATATTTTATGGTACAGCTTGACCATAATATACTCTTTTGGTCAGTGTATACATTTATGCATATTAATCTGTCCATCTTCAGAAAGCCAACCACTATTTATTGTCATATCTCTCTGGCCATTTGCATTGTCTTGATTAATATGTTGCAGTATTATACTATGCGCTGCTGCTTGTGTCATAATATATACAAAACCTTTTAGTCTGTTGAAATATCATTCCAGTCTCAGTTGAAACCCTCTATTGTCATTGTACAACTAGAAAGCACAATGGAATTCAATCAGCTATTGGGTCTCAGGACCTTGCTCAAAGTAGTGACACGACTAGTCTGCGTGCCATGGGAGTTCTGACCATGCTTGCAAAACTGACAATCCTCTGGCTGCAGAATGACCTTAGGAGGAGACACATTTTTATATAATGTGCCTGTGGATTCTCCACCTATTTTACTCTTCCTCTACGTTACATCAGTGTTTCTCCCGGTGGCTGTCGACACGCGAACGGCCTTCCTCAGGGGGCCTCATTAGGGTGTCAGCCGCACACGGGGACAAAAGGCACGGCTGTTACGGACGGGAAGGCAGAATTTGGAGGCAGGCCGTGCTCTAATTGTTACCATGACTGCTTTTCACTGGATCGGTATCTTATCTCGCAAACAAACTGCTTGTTCTGGTCCATGAGAGGCCTGTGAAACAGCAACATATTCCTGGGAAACAAAAAAAAAGAGGAAACAGTTCTTCTCCTGGCTGGTGTATAAGCCCGATAAGATGACCTACAGTTCATTAATCAGCCGCTGTTCCAGATAAGGTCACTCTCTGAAGCGGACCAGGAATTCGCCCTGAGAGACTGTGTGACGGGTAAACAACAGGAAGGAAACAACCAATTAGGGATTTCATTAAATACTCTTTATTTGAGCCTTAGTGCACTGCAGCATCACAGGCTACATATTACGAACGTGACAGTGTTTCATGATAGTAATTAGTTTTTCAACTTAAATGACCTTACTTGAAGTGTGCAACCTTTATTTTTATTTGTAAATACAGTGATAAAATCAAAAGATTCTGTTACTTTTCAAAAGTAATCTTTACTTGTTTAATGTATAAGGCTTTAGGATCAGCCTGCTGTCACTGCAGAGAATATCTTTTCAAGACAATAACTCAAAAAGTACTTGATAGATCTGTTTGCAGAGGCATTGTACTCGGGACAAACTAGAACTGATAATATTTGCGTCAGATCTGAACAAAAGTCAAGTAGCACTGCATAGTGGTAACAGTTTAAAGGCTAGTTTTGACACTTAATCTTGTCAGAATGATCCAAACTCTACAGACACATTAAATGAGTAAGGAAGTGGCTGTAATCAAATTTTGGGACAAATGACCCCAAAACTAAAGCAACACCAAAGAGAATGGTATCTGTATGCTTGTATGAAACAGACACAAGAGTTAAGAAGATACAGTATAAGGTGCAATACTTATATGTTATTCTCAGACGTAATACAGTACTAGTCAAAAGTTTGGACTCAACAAGCGTCTCATGGCATCTCATGACGTGGTTGCATGACCTAAACAAAGCTAAAATGATTTTGGAGGAGTTTGACCAGAGAGTGAAGGAAAAGCAGCCAATAAGGGCTCAACATATATGTAGGACCACCTGGACATCTTGACAAGCATCCCAGGGGCGACCTCGTGAAAATGATGTAGAAGGAAAATTACAGTCAACCCTTGGAGTAATTGGGGTTAAGGGCCTTGCACAGGGGTCCAACAGAGGGATCTGTCGATCCAGGAATTTGAAGCGACAACCTTCCCAATCCATAGACTTGCCTTCTTCTCCAACAAATAAATTTTTCTTTATACAAAAATTAAGAATGTTTTTGGTCAGTGCACAATTCCATATATGGTATAATATGGTTTTGATTCCTTGTATTCTGCAGAGAATAATACAAATAATAACCCTAACCCTAACCCTTTCTATTGGTAGGTGTATCTAATCTTTTGACTGGTATTGTACATTATACTAGTATGAGATTACACTGGCATAGGAGCGTGCTACAATGGCTTTCAGCAATACAGATATATGCTAAGGCCTCTAGCACTACGTTACATCCTTGACAGTTCGGGGGGGGGGGGGAGGGGTGAACTGGGGCTTAAAGGGGGTGGAGTCGGAAGGGAAATAGTACAGGAGAACTCAAAAATCCAGCCATATAACTATGACGGATTCTGGTTCACATTGTAACATTGTGTTTATGAAAGCCAGGCCAAATTCCAACACGTCCAAAATAAAGGCATCTCTAGGCAGTCAGCAAGGCTTCTGCAGAAGAAGACAGGAGTGATTTGCTCGTATGTGTTCTGTAATTTGGGAGAGGCATACAGTATTATGGTGAAAGACAACATCTCTCCACTGGGAGAATTGGTGAAACTGCACTTAATCGGGTTCTGAGCAGTAGGGAACCTGCTGGCCATTTCCCCTCTATGGGTCTTGCACGGCTTCCTGCCTGCTTCCACTTAAACACATATAAATATATTTAAACATAGCAAATATTACATCAAAAATACATTGAAACACTTCTGCTTAGAGAGAGAAATACTCATTTTCTCTATAAACAGTATAGCTTGAAATAAATTTGTAATTCCTACAAAATATACTAAAATCCTTATGTTAAATGTAGATTTATCACTGACTGCTTTATAAATATGGCAACAGGGAATAATTGCATAATAAACTGTGATTGTATATATATCTAGCTATGAAAATGTTTAGAAAAATGAGATATATCTCAGTCACAAAGTATAGTATGACTAAATGATATACCATGTGTTTTAATGTGATGTTTCATGTGGTGGACTTAAAGTCCAAATGTATCTGTAAAAATGATATCGCTGAAAGGTACAACAGCTGCAGTCTGATCTGAAATCCAGGAAAGGGTAGAACGAGAGCCCAGTCTGTCCAGTTCTGTGCTCTCTTTGGTTTCCAGATAATGAGTTTGTTAAAATGCTCAGGTTTCTTCATTTGATGCTGAAACTTCAGCTACTGCCGACGGCCAAAGTGTGTTACTCGTTTTGTCCACGATACTTGCATTAAGATAAGGTAAGATAAGATAATCCTTTACTAGCTTTATTTACATGTATATACATATTTTGTGATTGTTTTGTTAAACACAAGAGAAAGTTCAGGATGCAGTCGAGGATTTTGTTTTTCAGGACAGAGTGATCACATTTGTCTCAGTGTAATGTAAATGTTTCCTTTGTTCTTCCCTGAAATAAAGTTAGATATCTGTCATGTCAAAGTCACAACACCCTAGTGTGTCCACTTCCGCTTTTCCATTGAACGTTTCTTAACAGCTCTGTAAGATAGGTGCCATCTCTAAGATAGCAAAGGAAGTCTGGAGATAAGCTCAACAGTGTTGCCTTCCAGATAGTCAATCATTTGTGGTGGTTTGAAAGCCTGCTTATTGGTTCCACTATACCAGTGTTTTTCAGTTCAGTCCATGGGGACCCCCCCCCCTTTAGCTTCCGCTCAGCTCCTGCAAAAATGCAAGTATATATCACTGCAGCTGGGGGGGGTATGTTGAGTAGGAGGGGCAATATCGAGCAGGAGGGGTTTATTAGGAGGAGGGGTAGGAGGAGATTTTGGTTAGGGTTGGGATTAGGATATCAAATGATAACAGTTATAAACCCCTCCCACATTGAGCCTCCTATTTTACATTACCCCTCCTATACGACACTGCCCCTTCTAAATGACATTGCCCCTCCTATATGACATTGCCCTTCCTGTACGATATTTCCCCTCCTAGACGACATTGTCCCTCCCATATGACATTGCCCCTCCTGTACGACATTGCTTCTCCTGTACGACATTGCCCCTTCTATACGACATTGCTCCTCCTAGACGACATTGCCCCTACTAGATGACATTGCCCCTCCTGTACGACATTGCCCCTCCTATACGACATTGCCCCTCCTATACGACATTGCTCCTCCTAGACGACATTGCCTCTCCTACATGTATATGACATTGCCCCTACTAGATGACATTGCCCCTCCTGTATAACACTGCCCCTCCTATATGACATTGCCCCTCCTAGACAACATTGCCTCTCCTGTATGACATTGCTCCTCCTATACGACATTGTCCCTCCCACATTCGGCTCCTGGCTCCAGCGATATACTTCTCCAAAAACATGGGCTGTTGGGGGGTCCCCAAGGACTGGGTTGAGAAAAACTGTACTATCATGATTGTTTGTACATTTCCTATGAACTATTGACAGTAGCTCTTCCTTGGACAATAGCCATGCTCCTAGATGTCATTGAAACTGATTAATGTGGTTTCGGGAATCTCTGAGTATGTTCCTTGCAATGGACCATCATCTTATGGATGATATGTGGCTCGGCAAGCTAAACCTCTGTGCTTGTGATTGGAAGGTCACCAGTTTCAACCCGGCAAAATAGTCACATGTCCATGGGCCCCTGGGCAATGTCACATATCCATGGGTCCTTGGGCAATGTCACATGTCCACGGGCCCTTAACACCTACCTCCACTGGTGCTGTAGTTGGCTGCTGTTTGTTGAGATTCCCCAAGCTGCCTCTCATCTGTGTGTGTCTCCCAGATAGCATGATGGTGCATATAATAAGAGGATTTCCCCACAGGTATCAATACAGTGTCATTTTCTATTCCATCAACAATGTCCTCAACATAGTTAATCACCAAATATTCTTGGCCTCCCTTTCTCAACTTGGCACCACAAGGGGTACTCTACACCCATCAAGGTGATCATTACAAATGTTTTTGGGTGCAGAGGTGTCCACATCACATTAGGTGCAAGCAGTGTTCCCCTTGGCTCTGTTCTTGGCCCTCTCCTATTCTCTCTTGACATTACCTTTCTAGGTCAGATCATCCAGTAACTTCACTTCTCCTACCAATACTACATTGATGCCATCCAGATCTACTTGACCTACACTCCTGACTCTGCCGTAGATCTCTGCAGGCCTGGCTGACATCACAGCTCAGATGAGGGACCATCATCTCTAGATTTAATTTTTTGTCTTCCCTGCCAGCTCTAACATCCATCCATCACAGTTCATCTTAGTCTGCACCGAGGTCTGACAGGAACTTAGAAGAGATGAATGACAACCAGCTGTCCTTTGCTGAGCACATAACAGTACTCCCGTGATGTTGCTAGTTCAGATCTTTTATCTCTGAGCATGCAACTCAGTTTCTAGTTGAGGAACTTGTTATTCCTGAGTTGACTGTTACAACTCTCTACTAGCATATCTACTAGCTTTCGCTATAAGTAGCATGTTTGATATTCATTCCACAGTATTGTTCTTGTACGGCTTCCTGTCCACTTCCATTTAAACAGAACAGATATTACACTGAAAATACATTGAATCATTTCAAGTCCTTGGTGTTGGGTTAAAAGTCCATCAATGGACAAGCACCCAACTCCATCAAAAGGCTCCTCCAGACCAATATCCCATCTCACCCCCTTTCAGCTCCAACCAACCAACAGCTCCTTTCACCACATGACTCTCCAAACGTTTCTGTTCTGTGGTTCCCCAACGGTATAATGAGCTGCCAAACCACGTGCAGTCCTGAGACTCCCTGCCACCATCGACAAATGCCTCAAGACCCATCTGTCCTATGAATCTCTCTACTAGCTTGATGCCTCCTTACCTTCCCTGCATGTTCTCATGTTGCACATATGCTCCTTGAATTTATTATTAGCTTCCTGCTTTATAACCTCTTGTGTAGCTCCTGCTCCAATGCGACTTACCTGGGCAGTCATTGGAAGCCCAGCCTAGCTGAACTTTTGCTTAGCTGACTCTTTGACAGCAGCTATGTTTACAATGTGCTATTTGTCTCACTTTTATGTTACTTTGGACAAAAGCATCTGCTAAATGAATAGAATATAACTGTAAATTTAGTTTGACTTTGACCCAGTTTAACATAAGACTCTGGTATCATTACAGCTTTAGCAGACCTCCTGTTCTGATCATATGTGCATGCTTCATGATGTGGACAACCTGGTCCATGCATCCACTGTAAATGCCATGATGCACAATGACTTTTTTATAGAAACTGAACTAAGGGGGGTGAGGGGATGAAATGAAAGGGGAAACAAACCAGCATCACTGTTTCATTCTTCTTTTTGTTTTGACTTTACAAACAATGGCCGTTTCCTCAGCACACCGATTCCTGGAATAGAATTATTGTAATTTTCAGCATCATTGCCGCTGGGAATTTTGACTCTTGAAAACAACCAAAAATGGAATATAAAACAGTTCCGCGACTCCTGTCCCAGGTTATTTTTGAGGTGAATGTTTTTGGTCTCAGTTGTTTTGTCCCTTAAACACCTGATTCCAGTTTGTTTCATTTTATTTATAAAATATGAAAAAATATTAATGCCTAAAAAAACTGCAGGCATGTTTCTGAATTGTATTTACTTTAACATTTTTGGAAACAACTTAGAAAGAAATTATTTCGACATGTCAGTGAAGGAAATGGCTGTATCGATTTAACTTATTTTATTTATTATTAATCTAAACCACAATATTCTGTAGGCATAACACGTGTTTGTTTCAATATGTAAGAAGTTTGTGTTTCTCATAAACACATAGTATTTGTGTGTAAGCACATGACAGCAAAAATACTTGCGTTGAAAAGGTTAAATGTCCACATGGGCTCCTTCACTGAACAGGGACTCTTTGTTGTTCCTCTTAGTTGCTCAAGGACACTAAACTCTGCCTCCAAGATTCACATTTTGGTATCTCCTGGAGTCTTCCTCTGGAGCCTCGTGAAATTGTCCAGGCCTTTTAAATGACAGCTTGCAGACATGTCATATAAAGTCCTGCTTGGAATAGATACTTGTCATGGTACGTTAAAATGTATTAGCAACCGGCTAGACGGGAGATCCCCTGTGGAGAAGAAAAGGAGCAGGACAGAAGGATACGAGGGGAGGTAAAAAGGGCTGCGGAGGGAAGTGGGTGAATGAATCATTGGAGAAAAGGGAAAGACCTGATCGCCCACACATCTTCTACATACCTCACTGGATGAACATGTTCCACTGAAACCAGGCTCGTCATGACAACCTGACCAGAAAAACACAGATACACTCCTAAAGAGCTATCATTACTGCCTGACTTTTATATGCTCTTATCCAGGACGTGAAGTGACATGACAAATAAAAAGAAATGTACAATAAATAAAACTGACTTACACTCACATATATACCGCACATGGTAAAGCACTTACTGACTTTATGGCGATAATGATTTTTTGTTTTAGATTTTATCATGGGTTTATGAAGCATTATTTATTTATTCTTGTTTTTTTTTTTACGTTAGGCTTTGATCAGTTATTACTACAGTACATTCCTTTAACTTAACTATTTCAGAAATCCTTATCTACTGGTGTGGTATCTTCGGATTGGAAGCATGCTAATATAGCACCCATATTCAAAAAAGCGATAGAATTAATCCAGCAAACAGTTTAACTTGCACAACAGGAAAAGTAATGAAAGCTATAATCCAAGGAAAAATGGTAGATTACCTGGATTCAAAAAACATTTTGATGGATAGCCAACATGGATGTAGGAGAGGTAGATCTTGTTTAACTAATCTACTTGACTTCTTTGAGGAAGCTACAAGTGAAATTGATCACAAAAATGGTGCTACTTAGATTTCCAGAAGGTCTTTAATGTTGTCCCCCACAAACGGCTCTTGCTTAAGCTCAAAGCTGCAGGGAGTTTAGGAACTATGGCAGCTTGGATCAAAAACTGGTTAACAGACAGGAAGCAGTGGGTAGTTATTAGAGGCACAATCCCGCACTGGGTCTGTGTTCATAGTGGGGTACCACAGGGTTCAATTTTACATTAATGATATTGATACCAATATATACAGTAAACTTGTTAAATTTTTAGACGACACCAAGGTAGGTGGTGTAGCAGATGCTGAACTAGCAGCACAGAGACTACAAATGGGATCTTGATTTAATTAGTAACTGGGCTGATACCGGGCAGATGAAATGTAATGTAGACAAATGCAAGGTAATCCATGCAGGGAGCAGAAATATAAGTTACAGATATGAAATAAAGGTAGCTGATTATGATAAAGATCTTGGTGTGTATGTTGATGCTTCTATGTCCCATTCTCGCCAGTGTGGGGAAGCAATTAAAAAGGCCAATAGGATGTTTTGTTACATCACTAGGTGTGTGGAGTTTAAGTCAAGGGAGGTGATGCTATGATTATATAATTCCTTGGTAAGACCCCATCTAGAATATTGTGTGCAGGTTTGGTCACCATATCTTAAGGAGGACATTACCGCCTTAGAAAAGGTGCAACAAAGGGCTACGAGAATGATTCCTGAAGAGAGGTTAGCTGAGCTGAATCTGTTTAGCCTTGAGCAAAAGAGACTAAGGGGGGACATGGTCCAGGTCTATAAGATTCTAACAGGTCTGGATGTTGGTCAGCCAAATGGCTACATCAATATTAGTTTAAATGCTAGACCTCGTGGCTATAGGTGGAAATTAGCAGAGAAAACATTTTAAAATGAATTTTAAGAAAGCACTTTCTTTACACAGCATGTAGTTAGAGAATGTAATATTCTTCCTGTTCAAGTAGTGCAGGCTAAAACCCAGGGTTCCTTTAAATCAGAGCTAGATAAGATTTTAACAACTCTGAGCTAGTAGTTAAGGTCTCCCCAAATGAGCTTGATGAGTAGAATGGCCTCATCTCGTTTGTAAATTTCTTATGTTCATGTCATGTCCACGTCACCTTGATTTATATATCCTAGTAGTATTCAGTCATAATTAAAACTGGAAAATGCAGGTTAAACTGTTTTAAAATGTTTTTTTTTTTAAATTAAGGAATATATTGTAAAATGGATTTTTTTTTTCATGCGGTGTACTCTGTAATTTTTAGAACAGTCTTTAAGTGCACACAGACATACATAGAGGCACAAATATGTTAAGACTTTCTAGGATGTGCTTGAAGTGTTTCAAATGAAACATCTGAAAGGAGGCGGACAGGCCATGAAGATCTTTCCTGCTCCATCACAAAAACATTGCGCTTCTGGTTGGTTATACTTTCTAATTGCATTCCACTGAAAAGGCTTCCATGTGGCTCCACCACAAGGCCAAGACTTGCCAATCATTTTCTTCCCCTTTCCGTCAGAAATTCCTGCCAACCCTATTGTACGAGAAAAATGCACTGCAGATTACAATTCTTCTTTGTAAGCCAAGCATTCAGCTTGTTTGTGCTGTACTGGGATCAGGGATAAGAAAGTTAGCATTTTGTGTGTATCGTGGTAAACTGTGAAGCTTTTGGGGGTATAGATCAGCTAAGCGCATGCACTAGAGCACAAGCTGAGGCCTCTTGGGTGACCACTTTGGCACGTCTCGAATTGTATGGTTGACCTTTAGGGTTTAATGGCCAAGCTGTGGTCAGGTGGCCTTTTGTGTTTTGGTTGTGTTCCTGCAAGATGTTGTATGCTGAAAACCGACATGCTAATATGTTGCTAAATAAGCAGACACTGATCAAAAGTCAACAATAGGAAGACAGGAATAGAATTCTACCAAGTTTAGCTCTATCTAGTCTTCTGCTAATCTGTTTCTTGTTACTCATGGGTTTAGGGAGCCATACTCCTTGTTATGCTTTGAAGTACTTTCTGTCAAAACTCCAATGCAGTAGATGAAAAGGCCAATAAGAAACACATACTGATCAGAATAAATAAAAATGACATGGATAAACAATGTACGTATATGAAGGTTTCTGAGCAATATGGTTACATCACATGTTTAGCCTCTTCATGGGATGGTTTTGGAGTCCGAATGGCTTACGCTAATGCTACAATGTTACACTGTCAATTCGCCATTCTAGTACTGAACCTGAGGTGTTGTAATCAGGGGTCAATCCAGTCGACCCCCCCAGAACACACCACTGTTTTCCACCTAGCCCCAGGGCTGCTGTTCTCCCTGCAGCAAACATGGATCATTCCCCACAATAGGAGCAGGTGGCCACATTCCATTCCTCTGGGTTTCCTCTTGGGTCAACGCGCTGGAACAGCCAGGCTAATTAGAGAAGCCCTGGGAAAATGGATGTCTAGCACAGCTGGTGAGGAACGGTCCATTATCATCCCTCAACGCAGTCCCAATCGGCCCGACATCTCTAATCCCCCCCAGATGTTCAGCATTATCCGATGAGCGCATGACCACACCGCTGTCACTGTGCCCAGCGGGCCCAGATAGTCCCACACCCAGCAGCAGCTATTGCAGGGCTATCGTCACTTCCTAAACAGGATCCCCTCCAACTGGATTACAATATGGGAGCTGAGAGCAGTATGGATCATGTCAGTGAAGGTGACAGACCCTCCGCCCGAACACATTCACTGTAGGACATCCTCCCATTCTGAGCTGAATACAAACACTTATACATCACAGGAATGACAACAATCTCTGAAAAATCTGAAAATGAAAGAATATTTAACTATGCAAGAATGGCTATTTAAGAATGATTTTTAAATATAATAATCATAGAATATACCTTGTACTTCTAGAACTTGTACTTCTGTGTCTATGGTACCTATATTTATAGGGTAAATTAAGAACACTTAATTGCCCTCTTAATACATTTTATGCCGACAAAGAAAGTAAATACTGTAGACTGACAATTTGCACTAGCTATAATATAGGACTGAAGAGTTCTGCATTTTTTCAGAAACTGTAGGACAGATCACGCAGCACAAGATCAACACACCATAGGTTACTGAAATATGAAAAAATGTTCTTGGGTTATAATGTCCTTTGTAAGGCTATAATACTTCAGTAACTAACATTCTGGTTGGAAGCTATACAATCAGAGCAGACTCTTGTGTTTTCACTGTATGGAAATCTAATTTAACAGCACTTCCTTCGGTTCTTTGAAATGTAGAGGAGAGGACGTTCTTTCGGTACGCTTAGAGGTCTTAGATGAGGCTACGTTATTGATAGATCAACATGGCTCTTAGCGATGATTGGCTGTTTAACTTGGGGTGTCGCTATGGAAACCTGACATCAGCAGGAAGCTTACATATAGCAACTATACTTCTTTAATAAATGACAAATAAACCAATTGCCTAGGCTGTATACGGTTATATCACACGCCCTTCCATAGAGTGCATTCATGAATCACATTTTATTCCTCCATTTTCATGCAAGTGGCTTGTCACAAATAATGGCACAAAATATATTTTCCAGAGGGGACCAAAAAAATGACTTGAAGAAAAACTGGAAAATTATTCCCTGGCCACAGGAAAATGCGGTTTCAATGTCAAATTCCTGGAAAATAATGGAATAAAACAGCCAAAGTGGGGGAAAAAAAATCTAAATACATACGTGCAAACTGCTCGCAGCTGTAGCAGTAAACAACATAGAAGGTAGAACAGATGGACAAATGGTTATAAATTATACTGTTTCCCAAGGCCACATGCTTCACATAAACTCAGCCTTGACTTACAAAAAGCGAAGTATTCATACTAACTTGTGCTATATTACCCCGCCATTATTATTCATTGTAAAACATCAATATGTCAGAATTTGATAGGAGATTTTAAACTGACTCAACCCTCAAGCAGCTGATCGGATGGATGGTTCATGAATTAGCATTTCCGCAGAATGAGATGTTCTGGTAGAACTCGGAACCTTTTCTGATATCACAATAGCTGGATTTATTCATTGTGCTTGCTACTCTGCTCAAGAGACAACGTGGAACTGTACTATTATTGCTTGCAGTAAACCTCTAGGTAGACAGTATAGGAGGTGGGATGCCCAAATGACCCTCACCCTCTCGCACTTTGATCAGTCATTCTGCGTTAGGTTCACATCAAAGTCCTTGTCATACCACTGAACAGTAACCCTTTGGTCTGCTTCCATGACAGAGAATTGTGCTTATTGCCTGTTGCGGGCCCCTTTCCTCAGGAGAGGTGCAGATTCACTGACACTTCGCAAAATCACTGGATAAATGGATGAATACATACCAAACCAGTGACTGATCCGTATCAACACCTCATGCTTTAAGGAAGCAGCATTTAAATTTTTTATTCCCTCAGTTACTCCGACCAGACAGATCTGTCTAGTTTTGTCTTAGTAAAATATTACTATTTTTATTTTATTGTACTGATTACTAAAAGTATTTCTTAACAGCTATAATACAAGTTCACTGTTATACAGTACAATTCCTGTAGAGCCAGACGCATTTTGCACAGCTCCATGTGGTATAGTTAAAAAAATCATTAGTTAGGGACAGTTTGTAACACTCTGATTGGAAAGATTGTCTCATATTGTGGTTGTGTTTTTTCTACAGATTTATATTTAGATTTTATCTAGACTATTTTATTTTATATTGTTCTTGTGTCTCTGTGCTGTGGCAATTATCGCATAAGCAATTTCCTTCGGGATCAATAAAGTTCTCTGATTCTGATGATTAACAGATCTGGAACTCTCCAGATTAACAGATCTCTAACACTCCAGATTAACAGATCTGGAACTCTCCAGTTTTACAGGCATCTTGAAGGTGGGAAGATTTGGGCCGTACTGAGCAGTTTGTTTTAATGGACGCCACAGACAGTAAATGCTGAGCTCTCAGGTGACACTTGTTAAATTCCATCCACATAAATAATCCTATGAGCAGCCAAGGGCCGCAATTTAGAGGGCATGCAGTTACGCCAGTTTTCCTAAATTTTCGGTGTGGCATGTAG
Organism: Pollimyrus isidori; assembly: GCA_019775955.2. Taxonomy (NCBI): domain Eukaryota; kingdom Metazoa; phylum Chordata; class Actinopteri; order Osteoglossiformes; family Mormyridae; genus Pollimyrus; species Pollimyrus isidori. The sequence continues at coordinate 5,372,848 of JABFDZ020000054.1, forward strand.
TGTAGTGTGCCATCAACACCTCCCAAAGTACAACCCCCCCCCCAGCTAAAATAAAAAAAAAAAACATAACATGGCCACCTTCACTCGTGCAAGGTTAAGCCTGCTGGTTTTGGACAGCTTTGATTTTGTAATAAGAAGAGGAAGTGAAATGAAATCACCCTTTTAAACCCTGGACAGCTGGGGGGGTGCGTGTGTATGGTGTCTTTCAGCGACACGCCCGCAAGTCCCACTCAGGTCTGTCATGGATCCTGGCAGCGCCAACAGTGTCAGGCACGCAGGCCTGCCGAGTGATGACACGCCCTACCTGAGGTGATAGATTGAGTTTACGCCCCTGGAGAGGAAGCACACTGCTAGGATGAGCAGATATCCAGGCACCGTCTCTGACTTCACCCCTGGGTGAACCACATTTCAGATACTCGTTTAACAGTTCAAATTAACCGACAGCATTCACAACACAAAAATATCTTTTGACTCTACCCCCAGGAAGATTTATGGAAGCCCTCGTTGCTTCTAAAGTTTCTGATTAGTTTTGACATTCCTAGAAGAAGTGTAAATATCCCCTAAAATTCTTTGCTGCCCCCCCCACAGACCTCCTCCCCGGATCTCTGGTTGTGTCTTGGCCGCATCCCATTGGACGGCTGGCGTCGGTCTTTTCTTCTTGCCAAATTGCATCTGTTGCTCGACTCTTCCATTTCCCGGGGAACAGACACACTGGCGAGCATTCAGACAGCGCAGAGTTACAGCCGCAGTGTGGACTGACTCCCGCTCGGCTTCTGATGACAGCGCTGACCCGATTCTGACCCGATCCTGTTGGTTCTCTCTTAAGAAAATCAGAATGGATACCTGCGGACAGGCCTGTATCACTAGATTGTACTGGTTCTGATTCTGCCTCAAGTTCTGGTTAAGACCATCTTCCAGTCCCATGTAAAGCTTTGATAAATCCCCTTTCTCTTTTGTCCAGAAGTCCCCTATCAGTGTCAGGCCCAGATCCCGTTACCTGTTCAATTTCTGGCACTTTGTGAATCAATCTGTTTCTTCAAATACACCTTCAAGTTTCACAACTTGTAATGATGTCATGATTATTCTCAACAGAAGTGTAACAACAGAATATACACACAAAGCATGAATGCACACAAGCAGCTGAGAAAAGCACGATATCTCAATTAGCCTGACTTACTGCCTATTGGTTATCAGCTACTTCTCCCAGCCAATACAAGATGACATGATAATTCACAACAGGATGTAATTTATTTAATGTAAAACTGCCACCCATCCCTTTTCCATAGCAATTTATCAGACGCATAGTATAGGCCAGGCTGGAGCCTTTTCTGGGAAGTGAGAGCTGCAAATCAAGATGTGTCCTAGATGGGATGCCAGTCCTTCCCTGGGTGCACAGAGATTCCAAATCCAGTTCTATGTTGTGGAGGAATATCCGCATTACCCTCAGGGAAAAAAAACATCTGAACTCTAGACATGCAAAGGACAGTAATCAACCCACTGGCTTGGCAGTATGCTACCCACAATGCAACACATGAAGCTGTAATACCAATTATGAAGAGCAGCTCAGCTGTAAGAAAAGGCACGCTGAGAAAATGTAACATAAGTGTATAAATACATACCTAGATTATCTTTTGTTCGGGGCTTGTGAGGTATGTATGCATGTATGATCTACTTTTGTGCATTACAGAGTTTAGCGTAATATTTTCGAATCAGAGACTAGTTTAAAATATGTGGTGGAAAAAGGTTAGTCTTTGATGCTGTAAAGCGCTTTGAGATGATAAAGTCGTGATAAAGTTGTTGTTGTGTTAGGTTCATAGTCTATTGTTATGAATAAATCAAGAGGTAATTCATAAGGAGGTAATGTGAAGTCTTAGGTAGATGCTGGAATTCTTTATGAGAAGAAATTACTTATCAAAATGCTTAAGGCAACTATTCTGTTGTTTTACTTCAGACTTTATACGTTATGCTTTTGACTTGTGTTAGACTATCCTGACAAAAACAGCGCTTCTATAGAAGCTGATTACTGCGATGAAAGCAGTGAACTTGCAGGACTGGGGGGGACGTGAACATGCAGGACTCTATTAATTAGACGAACTGTCTCATTAAGCCACACCCATTGCTCACTCAAGTGAATAAATAAGCACATTGGCACACAATCTCCCGCAACAAACATCAGCAGGATAATGGGTAGCTGAACAGAATAACTTAGACCTGTAACAGACATCAGCAGGATAATGGGCAAGAGAACTTAGTGACTTTCCACTTGGCACCACCATTGGACGCAATTTTTCCAACAAGTGATTTCGGAAAATTGCTTCCCTGTTAGACCTTCTCTGGTCAACCGCAATTGTAGCGATTGTGAAGGTCAAAATGTCTGGGAGCATATTCAGATGTCCACACAAACTCATACAAAAGGACCTGAACACCCAACATCAATACCCAATGTGAAATCCCAGCAGCCATGTTCCAGCGTCTAATTAAAAGCTTTCTCAGAAGAGTACAGGCTGTTATAGCAACAATGCACTGACCAACTGCATATTAAAACCCTTGGTGTCACAATGGGATGTTGAATAAACTGGCATCTCCAAACCTTTGGCCATATAGTTTAAATACACCATAAAATAAGCATGCAGGTCCACAAAAATGCAAACTCTTACTAAGTTCTTAAAAAGATATTTGTTAAAGGTCAGTGTTTGTTACTGTGTTAATTAAAGAAATAGTATATTCCTTGCCACGATCTACATGTAGTAAGGATTAGAGATCAGTAATGGTGGTTACAATAAGCTTCAGTCATACGTGCACAGGTGAAGCAGCATGTCTAATAGTAACCACAAGCTGAAATGATCACTCTCACAAATTATTCTGTCAAAACCTTAATGTTAATTAGCTTGAACTTGTTTTCCTTTCCTAAAAACTGAGCTTTTATTGTGAGTCACCACCCTGCAGAAGCTGAAAGAAGAGACGCAGGCTGTTGGCTTCGTGTGCTGATGGAGAGGGAAGGTTCCCAGTCGTAGCTGCCTTTATTTACCTGTCAACATGCACATATTGCCTCTCCTATATGCTCCGGGCTGCAGGGTTTATCAAGACTAGCTAAGTAACTAGCTGTTTCCCTGAGTATTGGGATTTTTTTAAGCAGACAGCGGGATTTGGCCAGTAGGACTTTTCACAACCTCTGGAAGCTGAGCCCAGGGATGTCCACAGCCTTCCGAAATCACCAGCACTTCAGGGATGTTCACAGACTTCCTGAAATCACTAGCACTGCAGGGAAATCACCAGCACTGCAAGGATGTTCACAGACTTCCTGAAATCAGCAGCACTTCAGGGATGTCCACAGCCTTCCTGAAATCACCAGCAGTGCAGGGTGGACAAGCCTGGTTCTTCAGGGCCAGCATGTTTTAGGATACTTTTAAATTACTTAATTCCAAATTCGAAATATAATCAATTTTAACAATTAAAGTAAATTTTTAAAAAAGCTAGCATCATGTTATTTTTTCTAATGCAAATAATAAAGCACATTTTATAGGCTAGGGGTGGCATGGTGGTGCGGTAGTTAGCACTGTTGTCTCACACCTCTGGGACTTGGGTTCCGGTCTCCACCTGGGTTTCATGTGTATGGAGCATGTTCTCCCCGTGCAGTCATGGGGTTTCCTCCAGGTATTCCAGGTTTCCCCCTCACAGTCCAAAAACATGCTGAGGCTGATTGGAGTTGCCTAATTACCCGTAGGTGTACATGTGTGAGTGACTGGTGTGTGAGTGTGCCCTGCGATGGGCTGGCCCCCTGTCCACGGTTGTTCCCTGCCTTGTGCCCATTGCTTCCTGGATAGGCTCTGGACCCCCCATGACCCAGTTGGATAAGCGGTTTGGACAATGGATGGATGGATTTTATGGGCTAAAAAGGTTTCAGCAAAATTGTATTACTGTTTATTGTATCATTCTGAATCACTATGCTCACTGTTTATTTTATCATTGTGGATCACTATACTCACTGTTTATTGTATCATTGTGAATCATTATATTCACTGTTTATTGTATCATTGTGAATCACTATACTCTCTGTTTATTTTATCATTGTGAATCACTATACTCACTGTTTATTGTATCATTGTGAATCACTATACGCAGACCATTAAAACCTGTATGCTGGGGTAACCAGGGCTCAGTTTAACATTATAGTACAGGACCTAGCAGCCAGCTGAGCTAGAGCAACACTGCTGTCATAAAAAAAAACATACTATGCACAAGAACCGTTAATTGTTTGTTGTTAATTTATGTTTATTTAAAAGCTAAAATGAACCTGTGGGTGATGGAACATGCCGGATGCCTCACCTTCACAGCTCTGAGTTATGTGACACTGTAGTAGCTGGACTAGAAGGTTTTAACCCATCAATTTATTTTTTTTTGCCTTCAAACTATCTACAGGTAAAAGTTTGAATTAAATAATATGACAGTAATATTTATTTGATATTACCTCTCTGTTAACACACTGTATAATGTTAAATGTAGAGGATGGTGGTGAATTTCTGGCTGCCTTTCGGAAGCAAATCGATTCCTCCTCCCCGACTTTTAGCAAACCTGCAAAAGTCCATGGTGCCATAATGTGCCTTATCCTGTGCCTCATCATTTTCTGATTAAATGTGCCTTATCCTGTGCCTCATCATTTTCTGATTAAATGTGCCTTATCCTGTGCCTCATCATTTTCTGATTAAAT
>JABFDZ020000054.1:5505830-5526563 GCA_019775955.2 Pollimyrus isidori
GTGGCCATCGCCTATTAATCATGCGGGTACTGGGGATGCCCATCGCCTATTAATCATGCGGGTACTGGAGGTGCCCATCGCCTATTAATCATGCGGGTACTGGGGATGCCCATCGCCTATTAATCATGCGGGTACTGGGGGTGGCCATCACCTATTAATTATGCCGGTACTGGGGGTGCCCATCGCCTATTGATCATGCGGGTACTGGGGGTGCCCATCACCTATTAATCATGCGGGTACTGGGGGTGCCCATCGCCTATTAATCATAAGGCCCTTGGTAGGGCTTTCCTGTCCTCTGGCACTGGCAGTTCTGTGGTTGCCCATATTTTCTCAGGATCTGGTTGTACCCCTGCCAATCATGTTGTATTCTGACCCTCCAGGACCAGAACTATGGAACCGTACTCTGCCATAACCAAGCAGTTCACCCATCGTGTGGGTTCCACTATTTTGCTAATTAATCTTTACTCAACCAGTGAATCAATTTACTTTCTCTGTGTAGCTGCTCCATCTCCTGCTGGGTCTTTGACTGGTTCTGCATTTTACTTCAGCCCAAATCTAAGTTGCTCCTTTGTTCTCATTGTGTCCACTAGATGTCACATTTTCCCTGTTTATGGCATGGACTCTTTTCATTAGTCCTGGCTCTTGCTGTCAACCTCAGTACAGCTTGTCTGTTTTCCCCAGAGAGTCCAGTACGAGCATTCACTTCTTGTCCTTTGCTAGACAGGATTCTAGTTTGTATATTTGGTATTGATCTTGTGATCGTATTGGGTATGCATATGAGTGTGTGCCCTGCAATGGCCTGGTCATTCATCATAGGTGTCCACTGCCTTATTTACTTCCTGGGGTGGGATGACATTTAGAAGGTCCTCTTGCCCAAAGAGAAAAGCGTGGCTTACTATGTCTAATCACTCTTTATGGCAGCGCTGTGGTTGGTGCTGCAACCTCTCTCCTTTGGGCTGTGAGTGGAGGTTACATGTCCTCCCCTTCACATTTCACTGATGTAAAGTTTAGATTTACTTGTAGTGGCAAACATTCAGCACATTTACAAATCAGTCATGCCAGTTTTCTAACGTATTCTGCAGTTATATTAAATGGCCAGTGAACTATTGCATTTGAGCACTGAAACTACTGAAACTAATGGGTGAACTACTGCATTTGAGCATTGAAGCAATGATTTGAAAAGGCGATATAAGGATATTACAGAAATACACCCATTAGTTGTAAGTAGTTCTCAAACTCCACCATGTTGACAATCCTCAGGATCTCAGCTGCTTCAGCTGCTTGACCTTTAATCTCACCTTTAATCTTTAATCTCACCCGGAGGTTACATTACATCACAGGAACGCTGGTCCACGACTTATTGGACATTAAATTATGTGCATCATACTCACAGTAATCCAGCTTCTTCTGGGTGCTGCCAGATTTGTGCTGTTTATTGGGGAGGGGTGGGGATGAACCGAGGTCTCTGTGACTCTATTAACAGTAATGAAATGAACACAGAGAGGTTGATTTAGTCTGTTTCCCTCCAATGCCATTTTATCAGCAGTGAAAATAAATGTATCTTATTTATTCTCTTAGTATAAATATATAACCAACCACACTTGATGTGTTCAATTCAAGAGGTGAGAAAACCCTGGAAAGACCTTTGTGTTGCACAGCAGTAGGGTTGAGTAGGCCAGTTGAATATGTTAGCAGTCTAATGAACTCCGTAATGGATGTTAAAAGGAGCATCTTAAACATTTTCAGCAGAATGTAGTGACTATATGTGGCCAGAAGGTGGCAGCAATGAAAAAGAATTGCAGCTGGCCTAAGTCCTTTATCTATCTATCTATCTATCTATCTATCTATCTATCTATCTATCTATCTATCTATCTATCTATCTGTAGGAGCTTTTGGATAAAGTTGAGCTCACATGCCTGTTGAGCTCATGTGATTTTTTACAGCAAATTTCAAGCGATAATTTAAAGAAAAACGCTTCACATAACGTTCATGATTGTGTACCACTTGACCTTCTGTCATAAACCTGCCATGTACTATTTACTTGCATGTAATTAAATTTAACAATTATCAATGTTTATTTGTACTCTGATTTTAGTTCCATTTGCAATTTGTGTTTAATCTGCCAGTGGCCAGAAAGATTTTCATTTATAGCGTAAATGACTGTTTACTGTGCATGACAATAATCTTGAAATGAGTTGAATTTAATGACAAAATCAAAAGGAAATGCAATTTGATGCCTATATTGGAAACATAAGCAACAATACCATGCAACATTATTCAGTTTAATTCATTTTTATATAGCGCCTTTCATAACAGATTGTTTACCTGGTTACTTTTTAAATAGAGGTGCAATTCCAAAACTAACCCCTGTGTATTATTGAATGTATGAGGCTTTATGGGGATGATGCTTATTTTTTGGGAATGTATTGTGTTGATCTGGGTTCAGTTCTTGCCTGAAAGTTTGTGTATTACAAACAGAATCCCCGACCAATCAGGGCGGCCCACTGGGAAGCTGTTCTGCTTGGCCCATTATCTGTGGTTTAGAGGTGCTATGAGACCTCAATGCTTTGGATGCTGCCGTTCCCCAATTTAAGTGACCAACCTGATATTCAGACTCATTCATTTCCTATGACTGTTTTTGATGGTCTGTGTTTTGCAGTAATTTATCCACTGAATTTTTACATCAGGTAATAGTGCAGGTGTAACGTTAGAAGTTTAATTTCTTACCAGTTGAAAATAACCAACTTAAAATCTGGTTTAAAGCTTGATTGAATATCTTCATAGATTGAATTTTCTTTATATATCTGCCTTGTGGATTTTTCTGTGTGATTCTGCCTATTACTCCACATTAATGTATGCGACTTTGAAGTGCGACCCAAACTGCTCCAGCATCTGACATCCCCCCCACCCTGTTTGACTTGGGTCACAGCCTGGGGTCAAAGTCTGCAAGCTGCCCCCCATCGTTAATTTACTCATGCGGCTTTTTAGTGATTTCTGAATTATGGGAACCCAATTCCTTCTCCTACTTCCCAAACCAGGTGTAAGCTATAAAACCAAGGGTTGCTTTGTGAAATATCTCATCTACGCTATCTTTGGTCCCCCTGAACTCGCAGAAATGCAGACAGGCTGACCTCCTGAATGCTTTAGAGGACGTTGCTGAATTTTCCACCCTGCTGTGTAAAACATTTTCCTAAACCAGCCGTCGCACCAGGGACCCTGACAGTGAGCACTGGCCATCCTCGATCCCTTGCCAGTGCCCAGGAAGTGACCCTTTGACCTTTATAACTTGCTGAACGTGTTTGCTTTGTGCGAGCTTGAGTCCCTGGTGCATGGTTTTACAGTAGCGTTAATTCCCTCTCGATGAATAGGCAAAATCTTACATCCTTTAGCCTGAGTCTCATTTATCTGAAACTTACGGAACTGGATGCTGTCATAAATCTTTCAGGGTTTGACTTTCAGATGCAACCAGAACTGAAATCATCTGATGCAGCCAGAGTTAATACTCACCTATTTATAATACATAAAATCTGTTTATACACAAGTCTGCTATAAATACCGCTTCAGAAAAAATCTGTTGAAATGGTCAGGGGGAATCGGAGCTTAGCCACTGGAGTTGGAGTGTTTAATATTGTGAAATTGTAAACCATTTAATTGTACTTCAAGACTGTTAGTAATGACAGATGGCAAATTTGAATCTGTTATGCTTATCATTCAGGTTATGAACCAGCTACAGTATGAAGGAGCAGCAGCCTGAAATCACATAAGAAATTAAACAAAATTAATATATTAGTCACAAGTGAGGAAGATTTTTCTCTTTTTTGTCACCAATTCTCATGACCTTAAGCTGAACCCTGACCTCTGATCTCATACCCTAACTTGCTATGCGTTTTTGAACACAGTGACACTAATCAATACTAGTGGAACAAGTCTGTACCTGGCAGGGAGAGCAGATTTGGGGGGGTAGTTTAATGAGTCAACATACGTCAAAGAAAACTCAATAATTCTGAGGTCACCATGTTGTTTTGAGGCCACTTAAATCGCAGGAGTAATTTAATAATAATAATTTTTTTTTTTTTTAATTGAATTTTACTTTTACTTATTTGTACTGAGTATATAACGGACGTTACCCCACCGTAACATGAACTCAAAGGCAAATGTAGCCATATTTGGTATTTTACATATCAATACACAATATAGTTGCTATTGATCTAAACATATATTGTAGCAAGGAGGAGTGAAAATTGCCTATTCACAATCATAATATATTTGATGCTGCATACACAATCCATTCATGCTGCCTATGTAATGAGATTTCCCATTGGTTGGTCATTTATGTAACAAGATTTCCCATTGGTCGGTCACTTTGAGTGAATGTTGCACTTTGTGTGACAACATTCTTTGTTGTGTGTCAGCATCTTGAAGTCTCAGGGTACTTTGGCGTGTATCATTACTATTTTTAGATGTGTTTACGCACAAATGCAAGTTTCTGATATTTTGAAGTGCTTTTTAAATTTACTGTACTATTCATAAACAAAAATAAACATATGAAGTATATGATGCTGGTTTCGGGTAATGCATGACATTTTTGAGCAAAGGCAAAATGTTCTCGGAAGAAGATGTAATAAAAGATTGTTGGCCTACTCTCCAAATATCATGGCAAAAGATGATGGACCAATGCCCTGACCCCATTTTCAAGGAAGTGTCTCACCGGCTCAATTCTAACATGTCGCTTAGTGAAATCTGACGAATGATAAGCTGACATCTGACAAACTGCTGACCCCTCACCAGCCTGGTCACGGCAGCCTGGTCAAGGCTGGAGCAGGAGCACAATATTCTCACTCTAAAGTAAAAGTCCCAGGGTGGAGCAGGACTGGAGAATGTGAGACAATGACGGCATCGGTGTTTCCGGCCAATCTGGCTTCTCCAAGAACGCTGCATGGGGCGTCGTCGTCTGGACGGCGTGGTAGCCATGCCGTAATGGAGAAGGAGAGAGAGAAGACAAACATGAGCTTTTTCATGGAGCTGAAGGGAGATCTTAATGGAATCCCTAGGTGATCATGTGTGGATAGTCATTATTGACCTCTGTTGTTGGGTTAAAAATTTTAAAGTAAAGCCAACATGCTTAAACCCACATTTATTTATATGCCACATTAAAAAACAATATACAGACAAAAGTATTGAGGAAGTGTTATGCTATTGAATTCAGGTGTTTCATTCAGACTCATTGCCGCAGGCGTATAAAATCAAGTACTCAGTCATGCAGTCAGGGTTGCAAATATTTGTGAAAGAATGGGTCACTCTCAGGAGCTCAGTGAATTCAAGCGTGGTTCAGTACTGTGATAGGATGCCACCTACGCAATAAGTCAATTTTGTGAAATATCTTTCCTGATAGATATTCCATGGTCAGCTGTTAGTGGTATTATTGCAGAGTGGAAGCATTTAGGAATTTTACTCACGTAAAGTAACAGAGTGGGGTCGTCGGGTGCTGAAGAGTATAGTGCATAAATCTCCCCAACGCACTGTTGACTCAATATCTGCAGAGTTCCTCTGGCTTTAACTCCATCAAACACCTTGGGGATGAACCAGGGTATAACAGATACTGCAAGCCAGACCTTCATGTCTAACATCAGTACCTGACCTCATAAATGCCGTTCAGGATGAATGGGCAAAAAATCCCACAAACACACTCCGAAATCTTGTGAGAAGTCTTCCCAGAAGAGTGGCAGCTGTTATAGCTGCAAAGGGGGACCAGCTCTATATTGATGCCTATGGATTTAGAGTGTGATGTCATAAAATGCCCTGTAGGTGTAATGGCCAGGTGTCCCAGTACTTTTGTCTATATAGTGTATAAAGTTGCCATAAATAAAACTTAGAAAAAGTTCAGAGGTAAAGGTCAAATCAGTTTGGCGGGTCCCATCGAGCAGCCTTTGCACCCGGGTGGATGCAGAGTTAAAAAGCAGAATGAAATGCCAGATGAAAGAAGTGCTCCCTTTCATAATGTTTGAATGCGTCTTCCTCCGGGGCAATATGCCGTCTGCGATGAAGGACGTGGCTTCTTGTAATGGCTGGGCTGCTTGACAAAGGGGCAGTTCATTGCGAGAGCTGCGTGTGTACAGGGAGAATATGAATAACACGCCCGTGCGATACGGGGCCTGCACATGGCGGGACTTAATATGCAGATGCCACACTGCTTTGGCCTGATGTGAACTGCACCACTGTGGTGTAGCTGAACAGGAGCGCCTTCACACAAAAGGAAAAAAGACATTAGTCTCTCCCTCCTCATTTAACACCCACTGAAACTCTGGGGTTCATTAATATTTTACGATAATGTGAGAAGGACTTCATATTCACAACGATTTTTTTTTTGGATTGTGGATGGGAGATGTGGTGCTTTCTTTTCTGCACGTTTGATGTTCAAATAAAAAAAAAAATAGGCTTTTAAATTTAAATATCCCAACAATCCCTTATCCCAGGAGTCCCAGAATGTTTTTGTCGTGCAAGAAATTAGACTGATTATGCAGTGCACTTTTATGATTGTATACGTACTCACTATGCTTTATGAGTGACAGCAAGCGCTGCTCCAATCTCAGGCAGAGCACAAATCAGTGAGCATGAGTGAGAAACGCAATCATTTCTCAATAATGTCGGTGTATGTCAGCTATTTATCTGCAAGAAGCACTGGCACTCAGATAGCTTTATATTCGCCTTGGAGCACTGTATGGCAGCCATGAGGGCTGAATCCTAAGCAGGCTCTTTTAATGCTAATTTATTCACTCCAGTGTTCAGATGCTCTGTCTTTTCTCTGTCTGTGAATTGCTGAAATCAATAAAAGGCTTTTTTTTGGTGGGAGGGGGGAACTCAAGAGCCCTCATATCTCTTCTGTGACGTTGGCCGTTCTGTTAAATTACGCTGACCTTTAAGCCTTTCAGAACCATCTGATTTTTGTTTCCCATGACACAATAATATGTGGCATAAAATACAGAGTTTCTGACAAGGAAAGACCAAAATGTAAGGAATATTGACCAGAACCTTCCAGAAACCTCTGCACAGACAAACCGACAGCGGGTGCTTGTCGTCTGGCTCTGTGCGACACATCACTTCACTCCAAGAAACACCTTCCTGTTTGTTTTTATGTTCCACACCAAGGAACCTTGGCAGCTACTCACCTTATCCGGCTGCAGTTAATTTTCTCCTGCACTTTTTCTCTTCTTCTGCCCTCAACATCACGTAACGTCAACTCTTCATTCTGTTTGCAGTGTTTAGTTCTTACAATTTATTGTCAAACTCATGTTCCACCATGAAGCATTTTGAGGCATCTTGCTGGGGAAAGTGTAATGTAAGAGTAATGTGAGAGGGCCACTGTGGCTGCATTCACATCAAGAATGCAAGGAGAGTATTATGTACTCTGTGGATTAACGAAGATTATCTGTGGATTAACGTGGCATGTGACCCAAACAAATGAACATCCTTCAAGTTAAATGCAACCATTCATATAAATATACGGGTTTGTATGCTGAAGTAGTTTTAGCTAAAACATGTTTCAGGTTCTTTATATATTGCAGAATAAAAGGAGGATTGTATGTGTGCAGTTTGTGATTTGCTCAGTAACCACAACAAAAGCATCCATTCCTACGTGCTGAAGATAAACTGGTACCCAGTCCCTGAAGGTCTTAATTTCCCTGACAGTCTGCGATGCGTTTAACTTTGCAAGCACTCTCAACCTTGTCTGCAATCATGCCGTCTCTGTTCTTTATAATAAACCACGAGTCATTGCCACCGACAATGCACCTTGTCTGAATTTTCACCAGCAGGGTGGAAGAAAGTTCAGCCGGTTCCATCCTCCTGGACCACAACGTGCCAGGCAGCTTTAGATAACCCAGAGCTCTGTTGCTCTGCAGCAAGCAGACTTATTTAGCTGATGTTCAGTCTGATTAGATTTCCAGTAGCCTGGGCTGAGCAGTCTTGGTGTCTAACAGCCTGTTTGTCTGTACAGACATGTACTGTATAGCTTTCCGCCAAAACTATCATCTCCAAGGATAATATTGCATGTATGCTATTCCTCTGTATCAGACACTCATGCTATTTAGTCAACTGCTACTCAGCCTTTGAAGTTAGTCTTGGGCCTTTTGATTTTTCTGTCTCTATTTTAGACTCACTTTGCTGGTAAATAAAAAGGACAGAAATGAATGGTTCTGTTAGTCTGAAAGCAGAACAATAAATGTAACATACAGTCCGTTAAAGAAGCTGCTGTGGAGGAGACTCAGGTTGTCACTCCTGCTCTCAGTGTGTCAATCCTGCTCTCAGTGTGTCACCCCTCCTCTCAGGGTGTCACTCCTCCTCTCAGGGTGTCACTCCTCCTCTCAGTGTGAAACTCCTGCTCTTAGTGTGTCACTCCTGCTCTCAGTGTGTCACCCCTCCTCTCAGGGTGTCACTCCTCCTCTCAGGGTGTCACTTCTGCTCTCAGTGTGAAACTCCTGCTCTTAGTGTGTCACTCCTGCTCTCAGTGTGTCACCCCTCCTCTCAGGGTGTCACCCCTCTATTGTACGCAGCTCAAATCATTTTCTTTTCCTGAGCCATTCCAGAATTTCTGCTAAGATACATTTGTTTCTTGGATGAAAACTACAGGCTTCAATTTCTGTGTGATTCAGAGGCAATAATGAGATAATTAGGAACCAAAAGAGGAAATGGCAGCCATACCCTGGGAGGGAATGATTACGCTTCATGGATCAGTGGATGGCAGCCACAGGGTCTCACTCCTCCAGCCTTCATTCTCCGTCATTTCTATAACTGCAAGCTTGAAGGCGCCCTGAGCTTTTTGCTTTTGAAGGTTGGATGCTTTTGGATTCTGCCAATGCGAGCCAATGCAAGCAAGCTGCGGTTCTGACACACTTATAAATGTGCATTACTTGCGGCAGTATTCACAGTTCGGGGTTGCAGACAGCTCTCTCTGCAGACTATATGCAGATGACTGCAGACGGATGCCAACACTTATAATAAATACATCAGTCAGCAATGGAGCATTATGGGTTCCTTCCTATTTTTCAGACTTCAGGTCCCTTTTATTGTATCTAACTTAGTGCATTCTATTTTTCTCACCTTACTAGTCACCACATTTCTAGCTGCCCCCCCCCCCAAAAAGTCAAAGATAGTGTGGCCTGCAGTGGGGGGTTGATGTTTTGATTCCTGCTGAGTCACTTTAGCTATCTGTGCTGGCCCACAGGACAAGGCAGCCTGTGTATAGGCTGGTGGGTGAGTCGCCCAGGTCACCGTCACACCGGTGCCTGGATGTCTGCTGTCAGCTGGCCATCCAGAGAAGCTCGTCAGATTGCTCTGAGCCGGCAGCGCGTATCGCAGAAGGCATTTGGCAGTTTAACCATCACAAACGGGGCCAAAATTAGGAAGGGGAGACTTTTTCTCCAAGCTGTGGAAATTACATGAATGTGCCGAATCTTCTCAATATTATTTTTCATCTAACAACGATATGCTGATGGATAAATGTCTTTGGCACCACAAATGGTGCAACTAGCTGTAGTATATATTGCTTTCATACATTGTTTGGTCAATAATTATGCCCTGTTATGATAACCTTCCATGTACAGTCTGTACCATACTGATCTATTCGCCTAGTGTACAATCTGTGTGGATACACTGCTTTGTACTTCGTATGCTGTGTGTATATATATATACTGTCTGCATCCTGTACATATTATGCCTAATCTTTGGTACCACCCACATTCTGTATATATTGAGATTTATTTTAGATATTATCTATATCCTGAACTTTACTCTTTCAGTCTGGTTCATTGTATTTCTGTTTTTATCGTTATGGTTAGTGTTTTTTTTTTTAAGCATTGAACGATTAGCAAAATGCTTTTCGTTATGCTATGAAGTAATTCAAATTAATTGAAATTTCAAAACTTCATGTATTCTGTGGGAAAAATAGGCCATTTCAGGCAATATAACAGCAGCAATTGTTTCCTGAAAGTGTAAAGAGGAGTGAAACTGCTACAGCAGGTCAGATATGTAGATTTATAGACCAACATCATATAACAAATATTTGAGTGGAAACAGCTTGATTTGGATTTTCATTTCAAATGAGGCTTAACATTAAGTGCATCCTTGGGATTGCAGTGTCGACGCTGTCTGCTGTTTTACAGCCGGACCGCATGAGGCTGAGAAGGATGCAGTAAAACCAGCAACCTTTGCGTTAATGAGGCAGGCATCTCCTGTCTGGATATATTAAATGTGAGTTGGAAATGCCATTAGACACTGGCATAATTATGGCAAACAGGATCAAGGATGGGCACCTAGTGGCATTATTCTATTGTATTTGAGGGTTATTTTGGCCAATGGCAATAAGCAATCTTCTGTGATGTCACACACACTGTGTACAGCAATACTTGTCTGCCAGCCTCTCATTCGTCGAGATGCTTCTATTGTTAGTCATGTCAGTGTTCAGTGCAGTCTTCTGCTCTTGACTGGAATGAGACCATCTGGCCATGACATGGGAACACAGAACAGAAACATCTTAATGTAAATCTGACTCCAGTCATATGCTCTCATGGAATATTCCAGCTATCAGTTATATATGTGAACATACCAGCTCTATTTGAATTTTTATGTGCTTGGAAATATTTCACTAAACTTTAAAACAACCTTTATCTACATCAGGTGTTATCGATACGTTATTAGTCAATGTGTGGTTTAACATTCTAATTTTTTTATTGAAATTATATGAGCAGGACAGGGGTGAATGTGGGAAGAGTGAGACAGTGAGACATGAAGCAGGGTGTTTTTGTACCGAGAATGACCATTGAATTATATGGAGTTTCCTTTCTGTTTTAGTTGTGTAAACAGGTATACGTGGTCCAGCTTTACATTACAGTCTGGCATTCCACCCAGAAGCATCTGTGAAAAATTAGCTGCCCTTTGTGCCATAAATATTGCTAATGGGATTGGCGAAGGCCAACAAAGGACAGACAAAATAAAAACGAACAAACAGCCTTCATTACGCTGTCTAAAAATAATACTAACTGATTAGTTCACAATGAGTAATTTAGAAAAATGGATGACGGTCTTGTGACTGACTTGTTGAAAACCTGCATAGTGGCTCAGTGGGTAGCGTAGTGTTGCTGCTTATCCTTTCCAAAGCTGCTGAACAGAGCCCCACCTCTGCTCTGTGGAGGGTACCTTCTCTCATCTTTCTCCAGGTACTCTGATTACTTTTCACAGCTGTAAAACCATGCTGGTATACTGATTGGCATCTTTAAATTTCCTGGAGTGCCTTGTGATGGTGTGCCCTTCCCTCACACCCAGGGTGGACCCCAGCTTTGCACCCATGCTGCCTGGCATAAGCTCCACCCCCATGGATTTAATTGGTTGTTTAGCTTTGACTTTAATATTTAATATTTAATAGACAAATATCCAATCAGCTCCATCCACCCCATTTGCTACCCATTTTCCTTTTCACTCCTTCCCGAGGAACATCTGGAATTACCATTTCTACACTTTGCCGGAAGCCCATGATCCTGGATTTTACATTTCACAAGCCATGATGATCAAAGCCAGCTTGCATATTAGGTGTCTAAACCATCTCTCAGCATTTTCATTGCTAGGTTCCTTCTACGCTAAAGTAGCCTGATAGAAAGAAGCATGTGTAAGTACCGTGCGGAAAACCTCACCAGCTACGCAAAAACCACGATGACCGTCCCATGATGACCGTAACCCTAAGCAGGTAGGTGTTACCGTTACACCAGTGCCCCAATTACTCTGCCGTTCCTCACCTCCACCTCTTACGTCCTGCTGACACACATGTACCAAGAGCACCTTTCCAGACCCGGTTTTGGGCTCAGTTTTGTTTGCCTTTCCACAATTATCACATGTCTGTAATAAACCACGGTGTGAAGTCATGCCCACACAATCAGTTGTAATCCAAAAATGACAAACGAGTGTAGCTGAGCGACCCAGACATTTTATTGCCTCCAAGCAGTAAAATTACTGCTCAGTCTTTTAGACATTGATACTTTGTTTTGTAATTAATGTGATGATTCTTTTCCAATTGTGAGCAAGGCTCACTTGGTTGAACCATCTTCCTCTGGCCTTCCTGGGCAACAACAGTGTACAAGCTCTGGTACAATTTTGGTACAAACAACATTGCTGTTCCCCCCAGAGGTACAAAAAACATTTCTCATAGTCCATCTCTGTATCTTAATAGGTACAAGTACCTACAGCCAGAGTGCAGCTAGCAGAACCATGAGAGTACAGCCCCAGTGACAAGCAAAGGTACAAACTGGTACTCATTTTTTTAACAGTGTAGTAGGAAGAAACCTTGGCAGATACTAGATTCATAAGGGTGGAGCCCAACCTTGGCGGGCTGGCAGTGGACGTCCAAAATAGCGAAGGTCCAAAGGAGACATGGATGCTAATGTCTGAGCAAGGAGGTGATGATGCTGGATAGTCCACCATGGCAGGATAAATGGTGGTGTGAAACCGGCTTGGGCAATATCACTGGCAGCAGAGTGGATTGAGGTAAAAGCAGAAGAAGCACAGTGCACAATTCTGTAGGCATGGTTGTTCAAACTGGCTGGAGCAGGAGCTCTGAAGGTAATGTCACAGACTTGGCTCCTTTCCAGCAGCTTCGATACTGGGCGTTTTGATTGTCCTGTTCACTACGCCACTCGCAGTATTAACCTGCAGGGCCTAAGCTGACCACACACCACACTCTCTAGCTCTCTCCAAACATGGCCATAAAACCCACAGCAAGCTCATGCCAGAACCGTGTAACCTCTCTCCGCGATACGGGCCTTCCTGCAAGCTCGTGCCTCTCTCCATGATACGGGCCTTCCTGCTGAGAGAGAAGATGTGAGTCTCGTGTAAAACCTGCACCGCTATAACGTTTGAAACCAAAATCCACTGAAATGCTGAGTGTCAGAGAAAAGCAGGCCACTGTGGCGGCAAAGTGCATAATCCTGTTTGATTCCCATAGCCTCCCACAACTTCTTTATTTCTGATGGTGCCATGGGAAAGAACAGTCAGAGTGTTTGACAACGGTAGCAGAATGAGCAGGAATACACTATAGGTGAATAGGTGATCAGCCTATTCTTTGATGATATACTGTACTTCAATTTTATGACAGAAAATTAATCCAGATCTACAGTCTCAATTGTAAGATTAATCACTGTCATAACAAGTAAATATTGAATTGCTACTTTTACTAGGTTCTTTCAGCCCACTATTGCAGAACACCTGAAGGGAAAGGACAAGCACTTACTGTAGGCCAAGGTTCTGAAAATCTGGACCTCAATTCAAATCTAGGTCAGGTAATTAGTTTCATAATGACTGATTCTAATTGGCTGGAGGCTTCACACCTGACTCGCAGGTAATGAAAGGCTGGCAAATCAGCATGGCTTGGCCCACGAGGGCTGTGAGCTGAGTGGCTCCGCTCTGTGCAGATGCAAGTAATTCTTCTGTTTAAAGGTGATACATGTATTTCTACATAATTACTCTAATTACACCCGATTCTCTATATCCAGCCATTCAACAAACTAACATTAAAATGAAGTGATTGGCACAATTTGAAAACTGATGCTGTGCCACATTACATTCATCCATTTTTCCTCTGAATGACAAATTACAATAAACAGCACCATCATTTAATGGCCTTTATGGAAAACTTATATAAATTATTGTTAATCATTGTACATTTCTGTTTTATTGTAGCCAGTTAATGTATCCTCTGGAACAAACATACCCTTGAAAAGCATTTAATTGCCACAGGCTTTATTGCCAAGGCATTAAAACGTGCCCAGGCGCAAATTTTAAAGTGTGGAAGCTGTACTGGAGTCTTCCTCAGAGTCCTTTTTGTGTTCGCTTTTTAGAGGCACCTAGAGGAAATACAGGGCCCAGGGTGCTCGCCTGCTGGGCGCTGTGTGGCGGCCAGCTGCGCTCCACTCGCCGAGTTTACATTCTCCCGTTAATCAGTACAAACAGAGCGTTTTCCCACGGGGTGATGGGCTCCCAGGCCCATTTGCTTCTGTTTTCCCTACGACTCACTAGTTAGCGCTGAGCAAATAAAATATAAGCTCTTAATCATTCAAAGGCTGCGTCCGTTTTATTCCATGTAACGGTCTGCTGAATCGCGGACATGAACTTACGTGCCACTGAGCTAAATGCTTGAATGCAGGTATAAGCTACATGTTGGACATGATTACTGGGGCTAGCAATGATTACAAAATTGAATGGGCCGTTTCTCTTTATTGTGCTATTTGTTAGCTAAAAATGCAGAAAATTGTTTAGATGATTCAGTTATTATGATGATTCACTATGTTTAGGGAAAAACAAAACTTAACTCTGTAAAGTGTATCTCCCAGGATATTTGCATTGGAAACAACAGACCTATTTTTTTTTTATAGATTTTTGGGAGATTTTAAAAGTATTACTTTCAATGATCGAAATCTGAAGAAGTCAGTCAAAGCTTTCTGCAGAATTTCTTTCATGATAAAGTGAAGGTGAAATGGTGATAATAAATTTCCCTGTACTTACACAGACTGAAAGAATGTTGATTGAATTATTGGACACAATATTTCTATTAGGGAAAAAGGAAGAACCAGATTCACATCGGTAATGAAACGCAGACATAGACAGTATCTGCATATGTTTTCTTTCATCCCTAAGGGATGATCCTACAGTATATCTCAGCCTCCCAGCCTTGGGAGATAATGGGAACTATGGGAATGATTGAAACTGGAAGCCAGGTGGAGCTTGTGTGTGTGTGGGGGGGTAGGAGTCTGCATTGACCGGCTGAATCCTATAACCTTTCTACCTAAACACGCCTTTCAGCTGGCCTTCCTTGACCAGAGGAAGATAATCATGACTGAGAACGCTGCTTCCATCCACCCGCTACTTACATATATTGCGACGTTTCGCTTTAGTGAGGCCCATTCCTGCCTCCTGACACATTGGAGTGGAGATGGAGTTTCCTGAGCTTTGTCTGACCACAGACACAGTCAGAGCACCAAAATAAATAATTGAATTGTCCTGCTCCAAAGATTTAGCCTTTTGCAATAAAAGTCTTTTATTTATCTGAAGCAACTTTTTCGAATGTAAGGCATCAAGCCATTTGGCTCATTAACACTAGGCTTATTTTACTGGAACAGTTCAACTTAAGCAACTCAACAACTGGTCATCTGTTTGAACTGGAAATCTATTGGATCACAAGGCCATATCTTCGATCACTACACCCAGGGTTCCTACAAAGATCTAAATGTCTTCAAGTGCCTGGAGTGAACAGACAGTGATAGATCACCATTTGGAAACTACAGTCATCTACTAATCAGTTAATCAACATGCAGTGCATGACGAGGATCTTTCTTGTGTTCTCCCCTTACAGAGTGGAGAATAAACATCATGAAACTGACCATTCTAGTTTGGCAGATCTATCCAGTGAGGTCATATCTGCATATAACATGGAAGCTATGGTGATCTTAAGATACACTTCCTGGTTTGGACCATGCTTGGTGCAATAGTTGTCAGGGTGATAAAGCACTGAGAATGAGGTCATGTGAATTAGATACTGGCAAACATAACTGTCTTCATACAGACTGCATCTTTACATTGAGTTAGTTTAATGTGTATTTTATTCAAATTTGCTGTTAATTACAGTCCAGCTACACTGCACCAGAGAAAGTTAGAAAAGGATTATGGGAATCCCTAATATATTTGACACCCCCAGCTACTAATAAATCCCACTGCCTGCATGCCTTTTTGGTTTTCTCATGTGAAAATTCTATTGCAGGGACAAAGTCCTTTTGTTAAATTATCGCTCTATTTAATCACAAACAGCAAAACAGCATGAAAAAAATGGAAAGTGGTATATTTCTGAGTCACAGAATTGAGATTATGGTTGAAGATAGGATGTAAAAAGAAGCTTAATTTCAAGATCCATCAAACTTAATTGCTTAATTTCAATATTCACATTTTCAAAGACTTGTGTAATAGGATCCCTCAGTGTAAGTGGGGAGGATGAGACAGGAGCTGATTTACGGCAGCGAGACACAGGCAGTCAGCAACAGCAGATCCAGAGGACGATAAAATTCGTTTGCTTGACAGGGACGGGGGGGGGAGGGGAAGCTGATTTCATCAGAAATAAGTGACAATTTCTATATCCTCCCACCGCATTAACGGCTAACTTTTACCAAATAAGTTCCAAATTAAATGAATGAATTATTCATTTTATTTATATTCCCACCCACTTTGCCTTTTGGACAATTATTTCTGTAATGTGGGATTTTATACTTTTCAACATGAAAGCTCTATATGAATTTCATTGTATTTTGTTTTTGTTTTTTGCACTGGCAATATAAGTTTCATGTCTTTTTATCTACCTATAGTTTATCAAACCTTTAAAAAATCCTCCTCAGATTTCCCTGCCCCACCGGCCCTGAGGGATATAGTCTATGTAATTACTAGATATAGTCTGTGTCTCGTTACAGAAAAGATAAGGATTATTTTTTGGAGTGTCATTTATTTAATACAATTCTGAAGTCACTGGATTACATCAGAATATTAATTTTGTCAAATCAACAAATACCAAAATATATGCATACTGCGTTTGTAATAAGTTAAATGACAATAGTCTTGAAATGTGCCAATGATATGCTAGGTACAGTAACATCAACCCTAAGCCTAAGCCTAAACCTAACCCTAACCCTAACCTCCCGGGCTGATGTCTAATCTTTTACACAGAGCTGAAAAGTGCAGGTCCATAAAGTAAAAGTCTAGGCCAAGATTTTAGTTCAAACAACCAGTTGATAATTTTGTGAATATGACTGTTTATACTTAACTGTTTTGGAACTATCCATCTCTCCTTATACATTCTCCTCAGCTATTTGCAGTAATGGATGTTTGTTTTGCTACACGGATCTTTGAGATGATGCTTGAATAAGCTATGCAGCTGTATGAAAAGGGACCCTCTTCATCCTGCTACCATTCATTGTTGGCTTTCCCTGTATGGAAAGCTGATTTCCTGCCATTTGTACCACATGAGGACAGGCGATTGATTTCCTGCTTTATTTCATGTCACGTTGCTGTTTCCTTCGTGGGCCGAAGTGTATAATCAATGCAAATAGAGAGCTGCTCCCGAATGGACAATGTTGTGTGCCTCATACGCTCTTTTCAAAATGACCCAGTTGACATCTACCTTCAGTAGATTTTGCTGCACTGTCCTTATTATTACGAAATGAAACCCCAACATTTGATTATGTGTGATTCCCAAACAAAAGCTTAAGAAACCAGTTTCATTTAAATTTTCAGATAAGGCTCTAGAAGCAAGCAGTTAAATTTCTGACAGGTTGAAAATTGGTTCCCTGTCATCAGTTATTAGTCCAATAAAAATGTTTCATCGATTCCCTGGAAAGCTCTGACAGAAATTATCTTAGTTGTGATTCCTGCAGTTTGTGAGGAGGCTCACATCAAAGTCCAGTGCTGCTTTTCACCTTAATGTGCTCTTCATCCTGTGCTCTCATCTCTTTAATGTATTTCCTCCATATCTCTTCCTCTAAATTAGATCTTTTATTCTCTGTTTCTTTTTTTAGTTAAACTAACTGGACATATATGCTTATAGTAATAGGTCGAATGTGGTTTTCCAACAACCACGCTGAACATCATTAAGCCTCATTTTCTATCTAGGTGTAATTCTTTCTTTACTTCTCCAAGTCATGCCCCATGCACCATGACATCATTGTGACGTCACCTCTTACACTACACTCCTGAATCACCCTAGCTGCATGTCAGGCTCATCCTATGACGTAGCTTTTCTAAAGCTTGACTATGCTAACCTTGAAAAGTAAATTCTGCAAATGCCTTATAAATGAGCATCTTTAAAAACCTTGTGTTGATGTTTATTTTATATTTTCTCTTTATAAACCCGCAATATCTCAGCATGCTAGAGAGTTGCACGAACCTGCCACAGGCATATTCCTGTCAATAGGAAGAAGAGGAAATTCTAATGATCGTTTTCACCTGCCTGTTAGTCTTTCATTAGAGAGCTCGAGGATCCATTTCTCCACTAATGAGCCACACAATGTCTCCATCACACTGATTGTCACTGAAAGACAGAAGCCTTGGTGTTTGTTTGACCGTGAGAGCCATGTCTCTCAGTGCAAAGCCCTCCCTTTCCGGGGTTACTGGACCAATCAACGTAAGGTGTTGCGGTGAGTTGCCCAAAGCTATGCAAAACACCTGGCTGAATTTTGCGGTAGATGGAGTCCCAAGAACAGAAGGAAGTAGCTATTTGGTGTTAGCATTGGCTGCTCTGCCTATATCCTCTACATTATCTCTTATTTTCTTATACGTTGTATCACCGCCAGAGTATTAATGAACCAGAAGACATATAACTGGAATGCAGTTTTATATCCATTAGAAGATCAATGCGAGACACACAAACAAACACGGGCAATGTCCCACTCACAGATGACAGGAGATGCTGTAAGGGCTGAACGTCAGACGCAGAAGGGGATCTGATTTCCTACTGCAACGCTGCCACTTCAGGGCAGGATTTTTCGCATTCTTTGAACACTAGAAAACTTGCCTGCCAGGCAACCTCAGCAACAGGGGAAGAGAGAGGATATTGGGGGGGAGGGGGTTCAGATGGTAACCCCCTCCTCCAGGCCCCAAATATAGATAGACAGTTTGGTTTTCACAGTCACCCATGGAGCACAGCTAGTGACAGCCAGTTTCTCTGGACATTGCTGTAGCGATGTGCTATAACTGAAACTCTCTGTCACAAACCTGCCACTGTCCAGTAAGTATCCAGCAATTCAGTCATGCAAATTTAATTGATTATTCTAATCCAGTTCCTAAAAGTCCCATCAGTATGCCTGCCGGACCTATCAGTGTACACATTCCTTTGCAGGGGAGCAGCTTTATGAAGTTTGAATGAATGGGCATTTCAATATTTAAGCACATTTCGTCCATACCTAATTTATGATACATCGACACTTTTCTGAAAACTACACACCCTTTGTAAGACCATCCTTGTTTTCAAAAAAGAACAAGACACTTTCTTCAAAACTACTTATTCCAAATAATGAAATATTCACATGGCAATGGCGGATGTGGACAGCATGTCAGCTGTTCAGACTGACTTCTTCACACGATGCTGACACATGGGGAAAGAGCTGTCAGGATGGGTTTACAGTCACTGATGTGACATAACATATAGTAAACAGACTGACAGACCTGCAGTCTTTTTACACTTTACCATACACAGAACCTATTGGAAAGGAACAATATTCAAAGACTATTGTATGTATTAAAGAAACTCAAACGATCATTGTAGCCCAGAGAAGCAGAAATAAATGATCATGCTAAAGCACTGAAAATAAAATGATTCCTCTGGGTCTGGTCCCGCCCTCGCCGTCTCTCCCTCTCTGTCTTTCTGTTTAGCTATGGAATGTCATTGGGGCCCACAGCTCATCATCTCCCCGACCAAACAAAAAAGTTGTAAAAAACGCTCGTTGTGAGAAATTCATCCCTGGCAATTTCTGTGCCCCGATATCTTCACTTGTCTGCGTCATGATGCAGGGCAGGGACAAAGCACCCAGGCACAGGGCAGGAGTCATTAAACAAGAGAATCTATCCTGGGAAGTGTGCAGTCACTCATGGGGACACAATGAGATTGTCACACAAATGCACACTCAGAACGGGGCGATGATCAGCACTCATACCGTGGGAGGGATTGGGACTCTCAGAAGGGGGCGAGGATCAGCACTGATAGCAGGGGAGGGATTGGGACACTCAGGGACATGCGAAGCAAACATGGCCGCTCAGGGAATTGGACATTCTGAGACAATCCCGCGCACCAACTACACCAGCCCTATTTATACTCTGCACATTGCTACAGTAGCTAATAGATAATGGCCATTAATGCCCCAGTGAGCTTGCCTGGGCGAGGTGGTGTGGCTGAGGCGTGCAACCAAGAAGCATCCTCAAAGTGTGATCCTTAGATATAGGGTCACCTAGTGAGAACTGTGTTGCCAAGAGAAGTTGAATAACTGTCTGATAAAATCAGAAAACATCCCAGATTATACATGAACATCATGAACATCATGAAGATCATCTGCTACCGTGAGACTTATTTGGATGTGTTTTTGAAATGTAATGAGGACACTGAACATATAGTATCCTGGAAAACAAGAGCTAAGGCACTTTATCTGGTAAAATGGAAACTCAGTGATGGAGGGACCTATGAATGGAGAGGGTAGCACCCATGGTGACATTGTCCCTGACCAAGCTCATGCAGAATCTTAAAATCAAAGCACCACTGTTCAGAACAGCCAGTGAATGCTCAAGTACGACACAGAACAGTTCAGTGTTATTGACAGATTACTCTAAAAGGATCATTTTACCACCTCAGTGCTGGTTTGTATACCTTTTCAAGACCTCTCACGTATTGGTGTTCCTTAGAATTCAGTCTGAGGTCTTCGAACACTGACAGACATGTTGTTTTCTAACACCTTGTCTATTGCCAGTTTTTGCCAATGAAATACCTACTATGGCTGTCTCCTAAAACTCAGTGGGGAGACACTGCCTCAAGGTCTTCTCTGCAAGGCTCCACAAATGCACAGAATTTTTTTTTGTACCATTCGATGAAAGTTACCATAGCGTTTATTTATTGAAAATGCTAGCAATATTGCATGACATATTGCATTGCAGTAGTGACTCAAGTTGGGGGGC
>JABFDZ020000054.1:5569465-5579496 GCA_019775955.2 Pollimyrus isidori
CTCCCAGCTATCGGTGTATGGAGTGTGGGTTCTGTTGCCGCTCCCAGCTATCGGTGTATGGAGTGTGGGTTCTGTTGCCGCTCCCAGCTATCGGTATATGGAGTGTGGGTTCTGTTGCCGCTCCCAGCTATCGGTGTATGGAGTGTGGGTTCTGTTGCCGCTCCCAGCTATCGGTGTATGGAGTGTGGGTTCTGTTGTTGCTCCCAGCTATTGGCGTATGGAGTGTGGGTTCTGTTGCTGCTCCCAGCTATCGGCGTATGGAGCGTGGGTTCTGTTGCTGCTCCCAGCTATCGGTGTATGGAGTGTGGGTTCTATTGTTGCTCCCAGCTATCGGTGTATGGAGTGTGGGTTCTGTTGCTGCTCCCAGCTATCAGTGTATGGAGTGTGGGTTCTGTTGCTGCTCCCAGCTATCAGTGTATGGAGTGTACGATTTGTCCTGGATGCTTCGGCTTCTGGCCGCAGCCTAGTATTGTGTAGTTAGGTAAATTGTCAGCTGTATACATGTGCCTAGTAAAGTACTACCATCTTGTATAAAGAGTTCCCTGTGCTTTCTGCGGTGGATTCCAGCCTTGCAAAATTGCAGTATGCAAGAGGCTTGGGAAAATATATTATAATAGATAATGACTATATTATACTGGACATCAAAATGTAAAAGCAGAAATAATAGCTGCAAAAGGGCTTAAAAATGCAACACCTCAGAAGCTGTGATGTACTGTGTTGCCTCCATTGACAGATATCAGTCAGCGGTCTTCAGGAAAATTTGTACCCATCTATGACAATTTTCAATAGATAATCTAGGTTTTTCCATAATTATGTGAAAACTGACAAATTAATACATGGGTGTATTATTAATTTTTAAACTGAGCTGATGAGTGTTTGTGTATATGCACACACACATTAGCACTGGTACATTTGTAACATCAAATATCAACTTCTTAACAAGACAAAAAAATACTACATTTAACTGACATTATATTAACATGGTGTGCACCCGAATGCGAAATCAAGATGTTACACCACTGCAAAAAGGCTGTGAAATCCATTAATCAAAAACCAAAGGCAGATGCGCCGTATGAATCACAGTCAGGTTTCAACAGCTTCATCATCAGGAAGATTATGGTGCTTCAGTTATCGAAATCAACAAAAAAATGGCACTGAGAGGATTTTTGTTTCAATACTAGAGACAATGCAGTCTGTGTCTGTGAAGGACACAATTCTGAGGACGATCACCCTGCTGGTTTGCATCTCTAAGGGAAGTGATCATTTCTGCTGATTCATAATTCTGCCAGCAGTCGAGTCTTGTCTGAACTGATGAGGAAAATCTCTGTAACAGCTGCCTTCGAACTTAAATATATCCACTGCTGTCCAGTATATCAACACAGGAACTCACTTTCCAAGAGGTGGCATATCAATAAACTAAAATAACTCAATTTTTTTAATATATCAGGCCATTGAACTCAATATAATTGCAGAATTTTACCAAATTCATGTGCAACATATTTTTAAAAGGGTAAGTAATATGATATAAAATTCAGGTAAATGCCAGACAAGTAAGAAGCAGCGGCAATCCTTCACACAACTGTTAACGGCCCAGTTTCTGGAAGGAAACCGCCCTGCCGAGGACCGACGATTCCTAGTGCAATCTGCTTCACTGAGTTTCCGCTACCTAACTGTTTAAAAGGATCGAAATCAATTAATCACACTTTTAGTTATTAATCAGACAAACCCAATTTATACTGTATGTAAAGGTGAGAATATTCATTACATTATATGCATCTGAATACGTGCAAAAATATAGCTCACTTTTCTATTTGAAGCAATCTTTTGCATATATGATTACCTAACAGGTACAAATAAAGCAGAATTCTGTGAACATTAATGCCATTTAAGCGATTAACATTTGCAGAGTTACATATTCAAAATCTCTGAATAGTGACTGCTTCATTTCCTTAGAGATCAGACAGGCCATTGTCTTTCAGTGTGTGCCTAGGCCTTATACATATTTCAGAACTAATTAAACTGATGCTTGAAAGAGCAAATGAACTTGATATTATAAATGTGCTAAAAACTATTTCAAATCATTTTGGTATCACACTGAATTGGTTGGGAAAATATGTGCTCAGACTGTACAAAACTTTAACATCATCATATATTGCATATGTTATTAAGATATAATGTATATATTAAGACATAATGCAATAAATAAATAAATAAAATTCTAATAATGATGACAATAAAACATTTAATCAGTAATAAACCATTCACTCAGAGGAAGCTCCAAGACGCCGAGGAACACGGAAAACGCCGTCACTTCTCAGATCTACTGTTTTGTTTTCACTTTGGATACAGGCCAAACTGGCATATGCATGTGTCACTCCAGAACACCCCCTGCTTCTCCCAAAGATAAGAGCACCTTTTTAAAACCTAAGCCAAACACAGAAATAACAGAATAACAGAATTTTATGTATCACATTCAGGCTTGGGTTCGTGCTCATGTATGACTCTGGGTCCAGGCTCGGGTTTGACTCTGGGTCCAGGCTCGTGTTTGACTCTGGGTCCAGGCTCGTGTTTGACTTTGTGCAGTGTCATTTCTGTAAAGGACTATGCTCCAACTAGGCTCAGGGTATAGACATGGATTCAATAAGTCACTGGGTTTGGGAATCACACTGGCCTGCTGGATATCACTAAGATCACATGAACACATGCATCCGATGAACCTCAGGACACTGTGGCACCACTCCTCTACCAGACAGACAATCGGTTCATAGAAACCAGACTTTCCTGGAATAATCAGCATCCCTCCTCATGGAGTTAATTTTCCACCAAACTGTCTTCAATAATCTTCTTCCCTAAAGACCTGGCAAGGGCTGAGTAAGCTGACACTTTGTAGTTTGGGTTTGTTTACTGTTTTCACTTTGCCTGAATTGCTTCCAATGTAGGCATGGGAAAGCTGCCATGAGTCACACAAGTGACCACAGGGGGACACCGTCCTTCTTCATGCGTGTCATACACAAGCTCTCTTCTCCAAGGGCACTCTAAGGTCACATCCATGGAGGACACATGCCCACGCACAGATTTATTGTCTTTAACGATGTTACATGATTCAGTTATGTGCCAACGTGAAGGTCCAAATTCCAAAAAAAAAATCATAACGTCACTGGCAGATGGATGGAAACAGCCTGTCAACCATCAATCCTAAGGAACATTCCAGTGGATATCCATGCCATACGGTATGCCCATGGTAGGGTGGCAGAACGCATTGTGGGTGACACACGTGCCAAAGACTGATCAATTTGTTCGCCAAAGGCGAAAAGCTTGACTGCATATTAATACCCCCTGTAACTGCTTTATTCAAAGCATTTGGAAGAAGAATTTATCATCTGAAAGCTCCATTTCAGCGTGACCGCAAAGAACAGCCAAAGGGGTTTATACACTTGAATAGACCTGCCTCATGATTCACTCCTCTATGGCCATTTCTGAGGGTCTCACACTGACAGAGGTATCATCTAAAGAGACCCGATCTGGAAACACACGTATTACCAAAATGCAAAGCACAATCTGGTTCTTGCTTATTGGTCAACTGTGTAGGCCACAGTACGGCTGCAACAGCCTGGACTGCATCTGACTACTTGTGAATTCTTGGCCCCGTAAATTCTGCATTTGTGACACAACACAGTTATATTCCGAGAAGATATGTTGAGATGTAAATACAAGCATCTCCTTGATAAAAAGATTATTTTCATTCTTTTCCCCTTAGTGTTGAACTAATTTGCTCATCTGGTAGAGCAAATTATGATTCCCAATTTGTTCCATAAACAGTTGCATTTTAATTAATCTGATCATTTCTTCAGGAAGGAAATAGTGATGTGGAGATTTTCAAAACCAGTTACTCATAAACAATTTCCATTCTTTCCCATTTTGAAGGCACTTGTTCCAATTAATTTTGTCAAAGTACAAATGGAGGTCCTCTAACCCAGGCTAGTTGCAGAGCAAAATCCAAAGCACAAGAGTATTGACTTTAATAAAGGAAACTTTTCCTTCCTGTTTCAAACCAAGTACCAAGCTTAGTGTCCCGTGCAGGCAGCCAAGAGGAAATAAAATTACTTTGACAGCAGAGATATCTCCAATCTGATAATCAGGGGAGACAGAAAATGACCTGTTTACAGTGATAGCTATGGAAGCCCAGCTAGGTGGTAAAGCCATATTCGGAGCACAAATACTTCTCTAACAAACGCAAATCGCAATCGTCTGCTGATAGCGCCGCCTGCCAAAGCCGTCCCTCAGAGCTCCAGTGACTAACTGCGAAGGCAGCTCCAGTGAAAACAAACCTCATTGTTCCACAGCACTCAGGGGTGGCTGATGTCTGCCTTCACTTGGTTTTCCATTTTTTTTTCTTTTAAACAGTGTTTTGGGTAAAGTTCTGAGTGCAATAACCCCGAGAAAACACTTAACCTCGGATCCAAACCACAGGACGGATCGAACCCTGGTACGAGGTTCGTGACGCTTGTGAGCGGGCGGACGCGTTCAGCAATAGGAGAAGCACACTGGTAATCCTAACACAGCACACTTTGCCGGCCCTCTCTATATGGGCACCCCCTTTTCCAGATTTTCACCTTACTGGGCATTTGACCCACTTCTTTCCGACATTCGCCAATGACACATGGACCGGCACGCGGGCATGTTTGGGTTTGACGCTGCGGACGCTGTCGGGTTAAATTCCAAGACCAGCTGTTCCAGTGATCCGGTGTTACCAACCATCTTTCAATAGCTACCCATTTGGAAAAAGTCCAAAGATGGAGGGTGTTAACCAAGCTTATTTCATTTTGAGCTAAGACATCAATGACTTCAAACATCAGCTTAATTAAACAGGTACGTATATTAATGGATAATGAAGCCCAACAGCTGAAATAGTGCCATCATGTCCGATGTATAGAGTCAGCACAGGTCTACCTCTTAAAGGCTTCGGCGGGGTTGCGCAGGCCTACCTCTTAAAGGCTTCGGCGGGGTTGCGCAGGCCTACCTCTTAAAGGCTTCGGCGGGGTTGCGCAGGCCTACCTCTTAAAGGCTTCGGCGGGGTTCCTCTCGCACTCTCCGGGCTGTAGTGCGCTCTGTGCCCCCAGGTCCCGCAGCTTCTCCTCGTAGCCTCGCAGCAGCCCACTGCGGCTGATCTGAGCCACCAGGCCACGCACAAAGCGGCCCGCGCACAGCGTGTCCGAGTCCTCCGCCCGGCAAAAGTGGAAGGCCAGGCTCTGGCGATGCAGGCCACGGTGGGTTCCCTGGGCCGAGCTGGGCCACAACAGTTCTGTGCACAAAGCCGTCTTCCCGCTCCCCGGTCCACCCACCAGTAACACCCCGGACGGGACACCCTTTCCCGGGCCGACCCCATCGCCAGCCTGGGGTACAGAGCTCAGCCCTTGGGTCCCCCCGGCCTTCTCCTGCAAGCAGTGCTGCAGCTTATGGAATATCCACTCCCGGCAATAAAAGTGCTTCCCCTGTAACAAGCTTGTCTGGGCCATGCTGAAGATCTTCCTTTCCAGCCACTCCTCATGAGGCTCTTGGCATCCTTGACACCGTAGTTCCAAGGCCGTCCCACTTCAGGCTCGCATCTCCACCCAGTCACCAGCTCACACTCACTCTACACTCCTTCACGGTGCCTTGTCCACTGTATGTCCAGGTGTATGGAAAGAATCTTAATTATGCAAATTATTACATTGAGAGGTTAAAAATGTGATGTTTTTGAGTATTTTGGGTAACTCGGGGAATATCTTCTTGTAGAATAACATTAAAATGCCTCCATTTATGGGCTTTTAATGCCTTCCAGGTATCAGAATTATCTGTAGATTAAGTGACGTCCGCCTTTAATGTAACGGTCCGCACATTTTGAGCAGATGCCGCGGATGTTGGGTATTACATTCATGCAGCAGATGTTTCAACCTGGTATACTCCGCATGGAGAGAGAAGCCGCCCGCATTTCGGGCTCCTTCCCGAAGCGGAGTCCGTGGAACATGAGCCGCCTTAGGCTCCTTCTCCGCCGGGGATTTCAACTTTACTGCAGGCAAGAAAAACGCACAAACTCCAAGTCAAACACAGGAGCTACGGAGACAAGTATCTAAACTGGAAACTTTAATTGATTCTAATATCTCAGAACATAAATTCCGAAGACGTATATTAAACTGCGATTGCTGAAACCAGTCATTCACATGGTACCCCTCGCTGTTATATTCTGATATATATTCTCCCCCTGTCCTTTGCACCATTAACTGACCGAGTCCTGTCATGTATGAGACACTACCTTTAAACTATGATTTGTTATTTATTACAATCACTAAATATACAAGCATCAAAACGGCTGCGTCGTGTTTATTTGTTCGTGATCATCCCGACGTTCAGTTACGAGTAGTACTGCTTATGCAGAAACTGACAATAATTCCTGGTTTAACAATAATTTAAGAGAAGCGTTTATATTAAGCGTTATATTTCAAAAAACGATACCGATCACCCACATTATCGTATTTGCATAAGAAATATTTACATTTGAGATGAAAACGTTCTTACAAACAACAAGCGAAAAATTATACTCCGTGGACGCGGATACGACGCATGGCAGATACGCTACGTTACATTTCATAATGTCAAAACTCACTTGCATGTAATTATAACAGCATAAACAACTGTAGAGAGTGGAGAGTCGCAAGTACAAAAAGATAGTTCTGTCAGGTATTCCTCTCACTAAAACATTAATATTCGTAATATTATAAGAATTATTTCTCTATGTTGTTTTTTTCCTGTTAAAATGTTTAAGTGGGCTCACCTCCAGACTGTTTTTCCCTTTTAATTCTTATCTTTAAACACGCACTGTAATCTCTGGTTGCAGCCAGGCATATTTCTATCGGACTGTCTGTCGCTGTCAGTCCTCTTTGATCAGAGTTGCAGAAGCAGCCTCTCCATTCCCGATCCCCCGCTATTCTCTTGCTCTCTCCCCGCAGATCCGGCCGCCACCATGCACAGCCTCCGCACTGACTCGCTTCTCCTCCTCCGGTCCTTCAAAGCGGCCCCTCTGCCCACAGAGGCGAAGCCTGTCGGACGCCGGGCACGACGGGACTTCGAGTCCCGCACGGCGCCCGTCCCCTTCTACGATAATCGCCTGTATATTACCGCCGATTAGTGCTCAGCGCCGCTTTCTGGCACCTCTGCTCGGGCTGTTTGCCGTCTCCGGGCTCAAGGCAAAAACCAGACGTACTCCACTGACCATTATTTACTGCAGTAAAAGTTGCCGCGACAGAAAAAATGAATATTTTAAATACTTTATAGTTAATAAGGTATAAGTTATTTTAAAATGAGTATTATATTGCTGCGATATTAAGCATTGCACTATAATTACGATTTATGATGAATGTTTGTTTGTTTTATATATCAGACTGACATGCTAGGTTGAAAATGTTGTGCAAAAACTACAATAAATTTGAGCAAAGTATTAAGATTTTCAGTGTCACCCCTACAGTATGTCCGGTGACATGTTGGACAGTTAGGCACCCACTGTAACTTGAGTTTCCATTTGTGCTTTTGTCCAGGGTCTAAATTCATATTCCCATTGCAAGTAACATATTCTCTCCCCCTGTGTATCAGACGGCTGTAGACATTCTGGCAAAATGATGCCTTCCTTAATGTCCTATTTGATTAATTTGTTGACATATAGCCTAACATTTGATGGCGAAAACATTAATGCGTTATAGGTTTAACCCTTTCTGTCAGTAGTGGATCTGGCAAGGGTACGATGCATTCACACTTATTACTCAGCTGAAATTGACATGTAGCAAAAGCATTGAATATAAAATCATGGCCTGTCCCTAATCTGACATCTATTACAGCTATTAATCCAGCAGTCAGGCAGACAACAGAAGATCCTGGTCCTATGACTCGTGCTTCCAAGGTGCTGGTCCAATCAGAGCGCTTGAGACTGACCCACTTATTACACACTGCTATTTAAAGTTTCTTTATGCCACACTTAAGTATTATTAAGTGGAACACCCCCTGTCTTGGATTTGTTTAGAAGATAAATCACTCATCAGAAATTATGTCCATCAGCTATTTTCGGTACAGAGAACAGCTTTGCTCTGCTAATAGGGTGATGTTACTTAACATATTATGAGCCAGTGAAATATGTTTTGACCCAGTAGCTGGTTCCGACATATGTAAGCTGTAGAATGAAATGGGAAGTGAGCCTGCCAGAATACTTCACTCTTTGCCTGCTGTTTGACCTACTAATTAGATCCATGAGGATTACAATAATTATAACACACACGTGACTTCTGTCTTACTGCATTGAGAACATGGTTCGATTCTAAGTTTGATTCGGGGGGAATTTAACCATCTAAAAATAATTGTGCCTCCATGTTCGAGGGGCAGTGTGTAGCTCAGTGGGCTAAGCCTGTGTGCCTGTAATCAGAAGGGCACCAGTTCAAACACAACATTAGTATGTCTGCAGGTTCTTCAGGAAGTGCTTTAACCCCCAGTTTCCTGGTGGCTGCCCTTTGTGGACAACTTGCTTATAATGAGCATGTTGAAGGAGGCATGAAGGCAATTTCCCCACAGGGATCAATAAAGCATCAATTATTATTTCTGGAAAAAATAGCAGAACAGATAATAAAATATTGCTTACTTTAAACTTCTTATTTTGTCGTTGCGCAGTCGTTTCTGTGGGGTGAAAACACATCCACTTGTTTGTGTAACAAAGAGTTGGCGATTACATTTACAGTCAGAAATGGCCCGTATGCAATGAATTATTAATATACAACTTTTTTAGCAGTTTGAAGATACTCAAAGTACAAAATAACAGCAAAATAAGCACAATTATAAAAAAATAGCAAATCAAATAATAGTAATAATAAATAACAATTAAATTAGCTGTTCAAAATAACTACCCAGGGGGGTATTCCACAAAGCAGGGTTTCTTGCTTAGCTGGATAACTTGTTGGATTTAAGGTACTCTGGGGTAAATATAAGTGAATAAAGATCAAGTTAATTTAGCCCAGACTACCTTAAATCTGACAACTTATCCAGCTAAGCAAGAAACCCTGCTTTCTGGAATACCCCCCTGATTCATCATTTTACGGCTTATTTCCAAAACAGTGCAAATCACATTTGCAAACTACTATTTTAATTATGGAGACCTGGATTTCACTTAAGCACTGAGTTCTTGCTGTGTGCCGATTGTCTCCTATAACATGCTGTAATGTTAATGTGAAACTGCTGGTTGAGTCTTTCAGTCAAGGAAACTAATCAGCCAAAGCGCATGAGGAACTGAACTATTTAGACGAGAAGAGGAGCCTTTCAGGTCCAAAGTGGTTTGTGACGCTTAAATGATATCCTAGCCTCCCTCCTGATCTGGATGATGTGGTCATATAGGTGCATCTTAGCATGCAAATAAAGGGGTTATGCTCAGAAGACTGAAATGCGAAATTAGTGTTTAGTAAGGATTTACGGTAGAACAGCCTTAAGGATTCACGTTTCCATCCACCTTCCAACTGCTTTTCTGTCCAAGGTCATAGACATTCTCCTACAGTAGATAGCATACAGCATATGGTTATGTTATAAAGCACCACGTGTACAAAACATGAGAGTTGCCTGCTCATTCAATGAAAGAGACTGACAAGGTAAATCAAGGTAAAAGAAACAGTTTCCCCTTAGAAATCTTTACCAAAGAATGCAGAGTCTCTGTCATGGCTTCATGTGTGTGGAGCTTGCAGGTTCTCCCCATGTCATTGTGGGGTCTCTTCTGGGTTTCTCCAGTGTCCTCCCACAGTCCAAAACATGCTGAGGCTAATTGGAGTTACCAAATTGCCCATAGGTCAGAATGGTGTGTGATGGGTTGGTGCCCCATCCTGGGTTGTTCCCTGGCTTGTGCCCTGTGATGGGTTGGTGCCCCATCCTGGGTTGTTCCCTGCCTTGTGCCCAGTGATGGGTTGGTGCCCCATCCTGGGTTGTTCCCTGCCTTGTGCCCTGTGATGGGTTGGTGCCCCATCCTGGGTTGT
>JABFDZ020000054.1:5606308-5620223 GCA_019775955.2 Pollimyrus isidori
TCTATTGTATCGACGCCTTCCCCCCCCCCCCCCCCCGACAGACAACCTTAGCCTGCTCTCCCTGTGCTACACATAAAAGGGGGATTCTCCCCCACTGTGAGAATTGAATTTCAGTCCCTGTAGCTCATGCCAATGATAGTTACTGTAGCAATAATACTGTGTGTCCTTGGCTACCTAGCTATTGCACTAGCAGACTATACAGTAAAAGGGTACATTTTGTGTTTCATGTACTCTACCTTTTATATCTGCATCCCACTTTGATGCCTTCAACTGTTGCAGGGAGGTGCGACCAGGCATGCAGCACAGTCTTTGCCTTTTTCGTGCAGCCAGATGGGGATCACAAGCTCAGAGGCTCAGCCCACCAGGCCGCATGCTGCCCCGTTGACGCATTATGAAGGTATTTATCTGCTCTAAGTAAAATGTTACCCCATTTTCTTTCTTTATCACCATCTTCTCATACAAGCATGTTGAATCCTTTGTTGACCTTGGGTATCTGGTCTTTTCATAAGACACTGGAATGTGTCGATTGACACATTTCTGATATTGGAAGGATCTGATTACTAGGTACATCAAGTTTAGGCTAAAATAACTGCAAGTATAATCTTCTCTTTCTCACATGATCAGGATCAGCTACACTGAGTTTTTCACATATTCTCCTACTGCCCAGAACCATCCCGTTCAGTTATTTAATGACAGAATTATTGATCGAGCTGAACCAGGAGACATCTTTGCTAAATGACTAAATTATCTCTATTCAGTTCCTGTTCAGGGGTTTTTCATCAATCTAAATTGCTTTGTTCGAGCTAACGTAATTATTTTCATTGGTTGTGATAAATTAGATTTTCTTTAATATTATTTGATTTGAAAACAGCAGTGAGAGCAGTGAAATGAAAACGCACTCAGTCAATTTAGATTTAAAGTCTATCTACATACTGATTTTAAAGAAAACCCTGCATATCTTGTAATCCATATCACAGAGTTACTTTGAAATTACAAAGGAACCAGAAAATATAAAAGGAGAGATAAATTCCTGAGAGCGTAATTAGGGAGCGAGAACTGCAGCCCACACTGACATGAAACGAACCACTTTTGCAGTAAATCATCAAGAAATGACTGGTGGGAGGATTTCTCACAAATGCAATGAAAGGAGTTCAAAGTAACGTGGCCATTCCAGTGGGCCCTTTCCAATGAAGGCAGGCCACACTGAGCTGCTTTTGAGTTATATTAGCTAATTAATCACCTTTCTGATAGATTCGCCAAGGTGACACTGTGGGGCATGAGTCCTGGCTTCACGTTGCATTAGTTTAATAATTTCCTCATCATCTTCCTCACCCCCTTCTTCATCCTGAAGTCTCCTTCATGGATTTACCCACAGCCCCTGGAGTACCCAGCACAGCGGGCATCCAGAAGATGCAAGGATGATTAAGCCTTTTCTGTGTCTGCTAACTCCTGGCTACACTATCAGTTTTGCAGTTCATTTAACAGTGAAAGTTAAACGAAAAGAAAGCAGGGGAAAATAGCAGCTATCTGCCAACAGCTGTCCGCTATACTCTTGGGTGGAATTTTCTATACATTGAGTTGGTTCTCAGTGATACTTGCTGTGAAATGATGGTCATTGAGCAAAGTCGGCAATCAAAAGCATTCATGTCGCTACTTGTCCAGGCGATAATATCCCAGTTTGAGGCACTCCAATACCTGACGCATTCCCAGAGAAACACGGAAACCTATTGTCACTTATTTTTGTAAAAACAGAGTTTAAATTTGATAGCTCCATTTTGTCTGCAACCATATCCTCCCTTTCCTTACAATCTCTACTCTCGCTTAGCACAGCTCTCACACGATGGGAGCCAGGTGTACATGGTAGAAGGGCCTCATTAATGTACTGGGAGTCACGGAGGTTAATTAAAGCAAATGAACCCTGTAAGAGAACACTACTGCAAGGCTTAATTTGGCACAGTAGCAACTAGCTCAGTGACAATGTGCTCAATTGGTACCGGGTGGGCCATGTATGGAGCCGGGTATGAATACCCGGTGGGCTGTCAGTCATTGTGAAGCTCCACCCCCTTCCACTCACAGATCAAAAACTGACCCAGCTGTAAAAGGAAGCAAGTATAAGTGTTTCTATCTGTACCCTGCTGGTAAGGGGACAGCGCTGGTTAACGGGACCTGGAAAGCAGGGTATGGGGAAAAGAATTAGGTTAGGAGTGTAGAAAGACAGCAAAAAAAGCAAAAGTACTTGGACTTGATTTTTATGCGCAGGGGAATGTGTACTGCCTTTAAATCAACGTGCAGTATAGGTGTCCCTGCTTGTAATGAATTTTATAATAAATTTGTCAGAATGAGTAAACTGGTCATATAAACAGAATGCCTTTTCACTGCCAGGTGCTGAATGCTGAAGACTGGAAAAATGAAGTCAGCCCTTCCTCTTGTGTGATTGTCACTCTGAATTTACCGGGATAGAAGCTGCTCTCTTGGATCGAGCAGGCCGGGGACTGGCAGGGGACTTTAATTCGATCCTTGTTGGACTCGGTCATATCAGTAGCTGATAAGACGTCAACGTTTGTGCCTCAGAAGATTACGAGGTCACCGTATGGCACTCCGATTTGAATTAATCTGTTTTTCTTTCTCTTTTTTTTTAAATTCAATTTTACAGTCTGGTGGATCTCCTCATGTTATAGTATTTTAAACTAGCTTCTTCGATTTATTCTGTTATTAAGTGGATGTTATCTTACAGCGGCATAATCCTTCTGAATAGGTTGGTTTGCAGAATAAATTTGACGCACTGCTTCTTGCGCGTCAAGAGCTGAGACGACAAAAAAAAGGGAATTTGTGGTGTTAAGTGTCTTGCGAATGAAAGGCTATTATTCTGACACATGGATCAGAGCACAAAGCCTTGCATGGGGCATGGGCATAATCCAGGCTGGTTTGTCCGCGCTTCTTTGTTGTGGGAGCTCGCTCGTAATTTCGCACACATTTATTTCCCCGCAGCGCATGATAATTAAGGGCATAACGGGCACCAATAGCCACTTCATGCGTCTAGTGGCAGAAGCGATGAAAAGGCTGACGCGATTGGCCACCAGCGACGTGTAGCCCATTCAGGTTCAGCGGTAGGAGGCCGTAGCTATAAGGGCCAAGCGCGTGTTTACGTCTGTCTTTTTAGTGCGTGTTGAGTTTTCACGGCCAAATGCAAAGACACTTTATAAAGCGGGAGGGTCGGCCATCTGCAGTGGGTCATCTGCAGTGCTGAGATCCCATGAACTGGACATTATGTGCCAACGGTGGAGGCTGCTGAGTCCTTTATGTGTGGGTGACAGCATATAGCTTTACTGTCTGTAATCACGACAACAAGCTTATTGTGCTAGATGTAATTATAATTTTTCATGCTTAATTCCGGGAAACTGATGAAAATGGTCATTTTGTGGAATAATGTTTTAGTCCCTCACATGAAACATGTAGACAAGTCAGACACACACTGTACATACTGTAGACAAGTCAGACACACACTGTACTGTACATACTGTAGACAAGTCAGACGCATACTGTCACATTTTGCTGCATATTTTATGGGCTGTTATTGGTCCCAGAGCGATGGCCATGTTTGTTACTGATTCTTTCCCATGGACTCATACTGTGATGGATGTTTTGGTTTTCATCTCGCCATAAACACAGTTTTCGCACGCTTAAAAAACGGGGTGTGAAAAACAAGATACTACCAGCGCAGAACATGGTGAGCAATCTGCACAGATGAATGTTTCTGTCATCGTATAAACGTGTCACCACTCATTAAGGCATGCTGGTGAGGAAGGGCACTGTCCATCCTATCAGGGGCGGGGCCAGCGAGTCAGGTGACCGACCATCCTATTGGTGGCAGGACCAGCAAGTCAGGTGACTGGCCGGCCAATCGGGGGGAGGGCTGGCCTGTGAGGTGACCACACAGATTTGTTACAGTTTTCTATCACCAAATCACTGTTAGTTGTTTAGTTAGGTTATTTAAATGAGTCCATATCCCTTCAATTCGTCCCAGACTTCACAGGTTTTTGAAAGTTCCATGTTGAAAAGTCTCGTGCTTGTTTGGTGATTCCCTTCCCCACTAAAAAAGGCTTGTTTGTTGTGTTTTCATGAATCATCGTGTTTTTGCAGTTTTGCTTAGGCCCATTGGTTATCTCCTCACCCTGAAAAAGGAAGATTTCAAAGAAGCCTGGTGTCCCAAATTCCCCAAGGTGCACCACAGCCAATAACACTAAAGCTAACTGCCGGAGTGTCTGCATCTGTAATGTGAGCGAATGCTTGTTGAGAGTCGTTCTGTGTGACTGATAGTGTGTGCATGCAATGTTAGGAGGTAGAAGACCCTTATGGACACAGGCTGTGGGAGCACAGGAGAACATGGTGCTGGTGGTGTGGGGGGGGGGGGGGGAGGGGGGCTTTCGACACGTTTGACCCCCTCCGGCTGCCTTGCCATCAGCGATCCCTTTCACTCACCACACGGTTCAGCGAGCTCCGCCCCCCATCTCCCCCCCGAGCTGTAGAAGGATTACTCAGGCGCTCATTGCTATTCCGTGCTGGTTGAGGATGGCTTCAAACACAGAGCCCTGTATTATACCTGGGGCGTGTTAAAGAGCTTCATGAAGCCACGTGGACGCATCACCATGCGAAGCTCGCTGTCTCGGCAAAGCAGAAAACACACCATGGTTGTTATTAACAGAAACAAGAGAATATAGACTAATGGTTTCAGAAACAAATTCCCTCCTATTCCCATGAGTGCCCTTCGGGTGTAGAAAATTTAACTTTTCAGATGTCATTATTCATTCCCTGTAGTCTTCTCTAAATGCGTTTGAATGATTTTTGGCACCTTGACAGGGAGTTTTTTTGTTTTTTAAATCTATTATTCTACATTCCTTATTCTGATATGATTACCTTTCAGGAAAAAAGTCCAGAGGGGACATTAACTATGCTTTGAGAGATTTAAAAGTCAGTACAAACCAAGAGGAGACAGTCTGTGCGTCTGACAGTGGGCTGTGCATGAATCCTAAGCATTTCTTCATTTTTTTCCCAGATAACAGAAGATAAATAGTGAGAATTTCAAGTTGTAGCGAGAGAAAACGGAAAACACAACGGTATAATAGGAATTCAAAAGAAATATATACAGTCGACCGTTCTGCATTGTGACGTTCCGCATCGCAGATTGGCATAATGTGGGGTTGACATAAGGAATTAAAGGGATTTTTTGGGAGTTTTTGTAGAGTTCTGTAAAAGCCGCAAACAAGATGTGAAAGCCAGCAGGTAACAAATACAAAGTTCAGTGACACATAAATGTGCTGGTTTGAAGGAGGCCAATCCTGTTTACGGCAGTTTAACACGTGATGTCATGCAGGGATCTTGCAGTGATCATTGTATCGTGCGTTTCTCATACCTTCGAAAAGTTGAAGGTGTTTTTCGCAGATGATGGTGGTGGTGGTGGTGGGGGGGTGGGTGCACTCCATAGTCCCACAATGCGCAAGAGGTGACTGTGCATGTAATTAATAAGCAAATACAGGCAGTCCCCGAGTTAGGGACAGCCAATTTACGAACAACTTGTACTTACAAATGGACTATTATATTACAAATTCGGGTTAAATACAAGGATTTATTATAATGAACTCATACCCTACTGTGAAAACATTGCACGACTTGCAGTCCATCAGCTCAAGGTACAGTACAGTCACAGTGTCATGCCCCGCGCCTTCCGTGTACCACGCCCCCTCATTAAACCTGTGTGGATTCCCCGTGTTTACCGGCTGTTCCTGATCGTTGTCATTTGTCCTTTGTATTTAGTCCGTGTTTCCGTTTGCTTCCCCAGTCCAGTCATTTTAAGGTCTGCCTGTTGCTCAGTGTTCGCTCCCGTGGTTTCCCCTGATCTCCTATATCTTCTTGCCACTGTT
This sequence comes from Pollimyrus isidori, assembly GCA_019775955.2. Lineage (NCBI taxonomy): Eukaryota > Metazoa > Chordata > Actinopteri > Osteoglossiformes > Mormyridae > Pollimyrus > Pollimyrus isidori. The sequence continues at coordinate 5,612,227 of JABFDZ020000054.1, forward strand.
TCCCTGGTCGGCGCGTAATAACAGTATGTCGTCACTTTTATGATTACTGTATAATGATTATCATTACCTCGTCTGTATTATTTTTCCGACTTGCCTACAAATTCAACTTGAAACAGACTTATAGAACGAACATTGTTCTTAACCTGGGGACTGCTTGTACATAATCCAAAAGCACAACAAAGTTTGTAAATGTGTGGAGATCGGCAATTCAGTGCAGGCAGTTTGGCAGTGAAGAGATCAGGAGGGAGACCCATCTTAGGATCCCACGGAAGCTCTCAGAAACAACCTCAGGCGGCGAATTTATATCAGTCTACCGCTGCTGCTCTTTTGCTTGGTCAGAGTGTTATGTAGTGGGTGTAAGGTGTTGTCCAGGATGCGGAGTATTTTATTGAGCGTTTTTTTTTTTTGTTTTTTCTCGTATGACTGCTTTCAGAGAGTGCAGGTCACTTCCAAAAACAAAAGCATATTTCTGAGAAGTTTACTGAGTTTTTCTTTTTCACTCCCTCCTGTAGTGATTGCTGTTGCCCTTGCACACTGCAGCACAGAAGACTGGAGCAGCTGTACCAGGCCGCCGCAGTTCCTGTCTGATGTATCTTTCTGGCTTCATTTTCTCCCCGTTTCATGCACCATTCTCTATAAACTAATAATGGGTTGCCACACACATCTGTCTCCTTGGGTGTTAGTAAACTTGCACCACGACAAGCAACTGTTTTTCTGGCCCAGTTCATTGTTTTCCGCACCTCTGCGAATTGCATGTTGCTCACAGAATACCACCGCAGTCACTTTGCAAGCATTTCTTGCATGTGGTATTTGCACAGTAACGCATTGTCTTTTGACATTTTGCACTTGTGTTCTGTACATTCATAAATACCCTTGTATTCTGCAGTACTGAGTTCTGAGTCTTGACCTGAGGTTAGAAGTGAGCAAAGTTTCCAGGATCTTCACGGGGTGTGATGCCACAGCCATTGGACCATTGCCATTTAAAGCAGATTGGTGTCTTTTCTTGGGATCTGACCCCTAGGCTCGATGTCGTCCACGTTCCTGGGATCCTTTCCAGGCTCCGATCATCATGCATCAGAAGATGCCTACAGCTGCCGATGTGGCACAGTGATGTTTGAAGATGGTAGCGTGGGGACGACATGGGCATCACATGACACTGCAACATTTAGGGTTCAGACCACAGTGGCCGGAAAGGGCTGATGTGATAAGTGTCATGTGACAATTTATCCTAATCAATTGGATTGAGTGATAGCAACTGGCAATCTTATTAGCAGTATTAGTGGGGAATGTGGAGAATAGTTGAAACTTCCCACCATTTATAACGTGTTCAGAATAATTACAACATCAGTGTAACACTGGCTTTTCATACATTTTTCCAACCATTGTGATCTATATAAATGCACGTTACTATTGTAATGGCTGCAAGTGTGAGTTCAAACTGTTGACTCCTGTACCAGTTCTGTTATGTAACAATGGCAGATGATGCCCTTTTTAGAAAACACAGCGCAGGCTTCTGCAGCCATGTCATAATGTGTCTGTAAGCACAGAGAGGATGGCAGAACCATGTGACCTAGCAGGGAGGAGGAACCTGCGCTCCTATTGGGGTGGAGCTGCGTAACACAAATCAGTGTGACAAATAAATGTGAGGAAAACCTATTTCAGCAAAGAAAGTAAAACTACTAAAAAGAAGCAAGGCTGCCAGGAGTGGGAACGCGGACGAGGATGGAAGCAGGGCTGCCAGGGGTGGGAACGCGGATGAGGATGGAAGCAGGGTTACCAGGGGTTGGAATGCGGGAGAGGATGGAAGCAGGGATGCCAGAGGTGGGAACACGGGCGAGGATGGAAGCAGGTTTACTAGGGTTGGGAAATGAGCAGAACAACTTGCTGTTTATGACACACAGACTCACACAGTTAAACTCAACGCACACAAGCCTCCGCCCCACTCCACCCCCCCACTATCTCAATGCATCATAATGCTGAAACAAGCATGACTATCCTACCATAGCTGGGGACTATGCAAAATGAACGACATATAAATGTCGCAAGTAGCTGAAGCCTCTTTATTGGCATCTATCAATTTATATTTATGGTAGTAATTATACTTATGGCTGCTTAAGTCTTTTTAGGCAATGGAAAGTATGCAAGTATCAATGCAAAAACCTCCCATCTGATGTGATCTCTCTGCATGAAATGAGTGCGATAGGACTTAGGAGGACGCTCTGCTTGATGCCCGGAGAGTCTGATATTTCACCTAAGTGTCGTATTTCATATGACAAGTGGAAGGTTTTCCATTCCTGCAGGTCAGCCTTCTTGCAATTCTGTGTCGTTAACTGTGCTATGTGCTTTTTGGGTACAAGTTTTACCCACAATTCAATATCTCGTAATTAAAAGGCTGTTAAAAATCGAGGTCTGGAACCCATGAGATGTACAAACATCAAAGCTTAGCAGAAATATTGAGGCCCTGCTCTAGCACCACTGTTCTTACAATTCAGGAACAAACAGACTGCTCACCCTTGTGATAATCGATGAGGTTACACTCTTCCAGCCCAAGGAGCTGAAACCTCATTTGTCATCGTGATGATAAACCCTGTCACAATCCAATGGCTCCACCTATCAATTCTAATGGGAAAAGCGCTGTTCATCATAATGTCATTCCTAAATATCACGTGACATAAATCACTGCAACTTCATATAGCAGGCTTGACACAAACATTACATCGCAACACTTTTTCTCATAAAAAGGAATCCGGTGAACATGTTACAGATTGTGCAGACATATATTTATATAAAATATATAATAATATTTTTAAACCAATGTGAATGGATCATACTATGATCATTATGGACTCAGGACATGTTGGAGAGATTATATCCCTCAGCTGTCCTGAGAACAGATCGAGAAGTAAATTCTAACAATAAAATATATGAAATCCTAGTTATTCTGTTCTGACAACCTAAAGGGGAAGCATAAGATATTTAAAAGTTCCACAGAGACACCTACCAAAAGTCAGTTGTGATGGAACAAGTTTTTAATTTCTCATCAAATTATATCACTTTTCACCTGCTGCTGTGTTTCCTTCTCTAGTTACAACAAATAGATACTACAATGGCTGCTTATCCATCCATTTGAGCACTTATGTTACGCAGAATGAACATTCTGTACCGGAAGGATACTGCCACGAATGTATGCAAAATGAGAAAGATGCAAATAAAAATATGAATAAATGCTACAAACTGCGCTCTACATGCACAGATAAATCCGACTGCCCTTGATTTTACCCACAATCTAGGGCACTTTCATTCTGCTGAATTCAGCCGAAAGGTTTGGTGTGAGTCACCAAAGTGACGATCGGGAGAGAGCGGCTCCTTCTCAGAGTCTCTCTGGCTTTTGTACAGGTCGCAGGCCCCTAAATGACCATCCAAATGCAGGCATTATTTCTTTGCATTATTCCTTACTCAAATGCTTTTTTCATCAGAGTGATTTTCATAGTTCCTATCATCTGACAGAATGGTGTTAAAGATTTTTCAATATGTGATTATCCATAAAAGTTATGACTGTGATTGAAATTAATAAGTGTGAATGATATAAAACAGCCTGTCATTTTATGATTAACATTGATTCATTTTTTCCATTTTAAGTTTTTAATGTAAAATGAAATATTTATTGTTGGAGAGCATTCTAATGCTGTATGTATTTGTTGGAAAGACCATGTTTGCCTGACCTTATTTTTCATTTTTTCTATCCCAGAATAATAAATGTAACAAGTGCTTTATTACTAATCGCCTTGAATGCAAGCGAGGTTACTTTTTAAAACACAGTTGTGCTTGTGTAAACTAAAAATAAATAAAAGTATTTACTGCTGTTTAATAATAGCACATAGCAGCTAATTCTAAAGCTGTGTTTTGTTTGTTTTCTTGGATGGCATCTAAAAGACAAACACTAATTTAGAGTGTTATGATGTCTCCATAGCAACCACACCACTCACAAGACCTCAAGACATGCCAGTCTGCTTAGCGTAAAAGGCAGTTCCCCTGGACACATTAAACACTGATCTACCTTTTGCGACCTGACTCATACTCAGCATCTCTACAGTTATCATGCCTATTTATTGCCGCATGTCTAGACCATCTTTAGCACTCGAAGGAAGGCATTTAGGGTCCTCACTGCATCTCAGCAGGTTGTGATGGGAATCATACACGTCAGTGCCTCGTAACTTGATAACATCTGGAAATTTCTACTTTCATTAAAATGATTCTATCAGCAAAATGGTCCTTGATGTATATATAAATATAAGGATGATACTCTTAAGAATAGATACATCATCCATTTTCAGTAATTAGTCATTCAATTAGACGTGCCGTGAAATATTCATCTTAGAGGATATTGTTATAACAATATTTTTTTCTTCATAATAAAGAACATTCATTCATAATTTAAATCCCATCCATGGTGTCCGCAGCCTCGTGCCCAGTGCTTACTGGGAAAGGTTCCAGGATCTTCCAGTATGTGATAAGCTGCTATAGAAAATCCATGGGTGCATTTATATTATATTATATAATAGTAAGCAAAAAAGTAAAAATGTTTTTGGTCAATTTAATAGCAAAATGTAAAAATGTTTTTGGTCAATTTAATAGCAAAAAGTAAAAATGTTTCTTGTCAGTTTAATAGCTTTCTTTCTTGGTATTTTGAATTGCACACATTACACCCTGGAGCTAAACAGCGAATCCATTTTCAACATTTACTCTATAACCTAGTATATTTTCTGGCACAATCTACCACGCATACTGATTGTGCCGACTGCTCTGCCTGGCTGCTGGTCCCACACACAACGTATGCAGACTTCTCACCAGTAAGATCTCATGCTTATTATTTGATTGCTTTGTTTGTCAACCTATGCTTTGTATTTCTTTTCCAGTTTTCCCTAAAACTATGTAATGCAAATAATGTTTCTTTCAAACTGCTATAAAATCAGCTGTCCGTCGTACACCTGCTTATTAAATACTGAATGTGCAGCAGGCAGTGTATCGCAGATTGTATGGGGCACGTAGTTACATAAAATTCTGACTGGCACGCAATTATGCGACATGACACAGACACACGCGCTTTGCGGTTGGGCGAGCGAAGCAGTAGAGAGGAGCCGGGAAGTTGGGTTAGACAGGAATTTAATAACGAAGACGGGATGGAAGCCACACCAGACAGCAAACATCAGTAGTAACATCAATGTCACATCTGGGGTAGACTGACTCAAACAAGGACTAAATACACAGGACATGCTGGCAGAAACAGGCAACAGGTGAGAACAATCAGGTAAAAACACGGGGTAATGCGCTGGGCGGGGCACACACGAGGATCGTTCGGAGCGGGACGTGACACGCACACTGTCCTGGGGATTTTTACAAAAAAAGTCCTGCCTCTTTTTCAGACTTTAAGAAGCTAGTGTTTTATTTTTCTAACTTTCATTTTAAATATGTCTGGCGGGAGTTCAGTCCCTGCCTGAAGGCGGCTGTTACTTTTGCGATTCTTCGCAAGTACGCCTTGCACCAAATAAGGCTTTTAAAATGTTACACTTCGATAAATGTTCAACAAAACATGGCACTTGGGGCTGTGATTTAATGATTTTTTGTAATAAAGCAGAGTGCGACTCAACAATGTAATTTCTTCTAAATGAGAAAGAAAGTAGCATTTCAGTGGTTCGTGTCACCCTGCCCCACTGAAGAGAGAATAGGCCATTTTTATTTATACGGTCCAACATTCCTGCGATTGTCAGCTCTAGCTACAGTACCCTGCAAAATGTAAGATTCAGCACGGCTGCAAATAAGCTATAAACGGTGGCCTTGGGGTTGCCAGCAAAGCCTATCCAGACAGCTAATGAACATGCTGACTGTCATTGTCCCACGGTGCATCTTCTGCCACTCACATTTCAGCCACTGTGATCCTTGGAACATATGTAAAAATGAAGTGGACAGATAAACAGCCTTTTGGAATACCTATATTAGGAATAACATTTATCAGAAATGTGCATTTGCATTTGTCTCTGTTATGGGAAAGCTTTATCTAGTGCTAACTTGAATGCATTTAAACACTGGGCATCTATGGGCAGTACTAGACAGCTTGTTCAAAAGCCTCTCTAACAATTTGTGTTGAGAAATATTTCTTTGCTCTGAACTGAACCAAGCAGTCAACAATTTCCATGTGCCATTTACTTGAATCACTGATATCACTGATAGTATAAAGAAATTCCCAAGGTCTACATCCAGTTATATCCGAGGTCTGTCAGCTCCTATACTGTTTCTCTGGCCACTGCATGGCTTAATGAGCTAAGCAGGAGGCTGTTACCCTGACTTGTGGGTTTGAGGTCTGCGTATATTTTTCATTTTTGGCTCTTATTTTATTCCTGCTGTGTATTTAGGCTTGGTTCCTTGTTTTGTACCTTTGTTATATTCCTGCTATGTATTTAGGTGTGGTTCTTTGTTTTGTACCTTTGTTTTATTCCTGTTGTGTATTTAGGCTTGGTTCCTTGTTTTGTACCTTTGTTATATTCCTGTTGTGTATTTAGGCTTGGTTCCTTGTTTTGTACCTTTGTTATATTCCTGCTGTGTATTTAGGCTTGGTTCCTTGTTTTGTACCTTTGTTTTATTCCTGTTGTGTATTTAGGCTTGGTTCCTTGTTTTGTACCTTTGTTATATTCATGTTGTGTATTTAGGCTTGGTTCCTTTTTATGTTTGTTTCATTCCTTTTTATGCTCCAGTTTTGTAAGTCTTGCTATCCCGATATATCTTGTTCCCAACCATAGTGTTTGGTTAATCGTCATCGACCTGCCCCTCATGTAGTCCTTGATATCTGTGTATTTTACCGCCTGCTGTTCCTTTGTTAGTCATTGTGTGACGTGTGTTTAGTTACTGCATTGCTGGTGTTCTGCTCTTTGTGTGGTACCTCTTCTTCTTACCGCTGTCTTCTTTGCTATGATTTTATGTTAGTTTACCTTGTGGTTAGTTATAGTTTAGATTTTGATCTTACCCACCTGTTTTTCACCCCACCATGGTCCCTTTGATTTCTGTTTGTTCCTACGGGTAGGGTCACCAACTCCAAAGGGTTAAGGCTATTGGGATATAGCCTTGCCACAACCTATTTGGAGTCTCTGTTTGCCAGTCATTCTAAATAAAATGCAGTGCTCAAATAATACTCAACATAGATCAGTGAGAAGAAGCAATCAAATAAATTGCATTTAAATGTATCTATTCTTCTCAGTTTAATTCCAAAATGCAATACAATTCCAGAATATAGCCATACATGGAGCCAAGCTGACTGAAATAAGCACTGAAGATGGACTGTTCACTTATATTGGCTTAATTAATAAAAGTCTTGCATATGTTCATATATCCAACCTGACATGTCAGCATATGCTATACACATAATGGGATTGCATGAGTGAAAGAAATTTAATCCAGATGGGTCCAAATAGTGGAAAATTGCCTCAAGAATTTCTATTCCTGGATCATGTCCTCCCTCACAGAACTTTACTCGAAACTAACAAGATTTAATGCTTGTAAGCTGTCCTTGTATAGAAAATTTCTTGTGCTTGGGACTGCTTCAACACATGGTTTATCCTGCCACTGAAACTAGAGACCAGTCCTGCTAGGTGAGGGGACATGTCAAGGTCTGTCATCTGGTCTAAAAGGTAAGGTGAGGATCACTATCGGTTCAGGGCACTAAGGCACGACGTAGCGTTAGAAAGCCTCGAAACATGAAGGCTGCTCTTTCAAGAATAGCCTGACAGCTGAATCAAAATTTTTAAGTCACTTAGCTGAATGTAGCTGCTTCTATCTCGTGACTTACATCACAGCACATGCTACGTGTTCTTCCTGCCTCTGCCTCATGACTTACATCGCAGCACACGCTACACATCATTCCTGCTGAATGCTGAAGTTCCTCCCTCACTTTTCCCACATGAACCACTTTGAACTGCAATAGTGTTATTTAGCCTGTGAGAAAAAGT
>JABFDZ020000054.1:5626732-5643488 GCA_019775955.2 Pollimyrus isidori
CTCAGAGTTGTTAAAATCTTATCTAGCTCTGATTTAAAGGAGCCCAAGGATTCAGCTTGCACTACGTTATCAGGAAGCCTGTTCCACAGTTTCTGTAGTTCCATAGTTTCTATATGATTCACAATCATAGTTTGTTATCACGGGATCACAACAGCAGTTATTCCAGCTTTGTCCAAGCCAAACAAACATGTTGGTATCTTCCAGCAATGCAGTGTTCATGAGGAATTCCTGACCCTCTACAGCTATATAGTGACATGCATCTCCTGCAGATGACTGGAAGGCTCCTCCAATGTCTACAGCTTGGGAGACATGGTGGACATTGAGGCTGCTGTCATAGTGTCCCACCATGTGCCCCTGCGTGTCTTTGTGGATAGCTGTGTTGCCACCTTGGTCCCTGACATGAATGCTGTGCCCAGCTACACCTTTGTTGTGAACCATGGGTGAGTGACTGCTTCCTTAAGCAGGAGTACTCCTGTGCTGTTCAGCTAATGCTGGATGATTTTGTTCCTCAGGTGCCAAATCGATGCCAAGCTGACCGGCTCCCGCTCTCAGTTCATGCCAAGAACCCAGGATGACAAGCTGCAAATGCAACTAGAGGCCTTCAGGTTCTCGCTGCAGAACAGCAGCTCGGTGAGTGGCTGGAGGTGACTGGCTGTGTACTATGGTTCCATCAATGACGGATGGCTCCAGTCCCTGGCCCCCACAGATGTACATCACTTGCCTGTTGAAAGCAACTGTGGCTTCTGCTGCCTTGGACATGGAGTTCAAGACCTGTTCCTTCTCCACTGTGGCTAACAGGTACTGTAGAGTTCCTTCCAGGTGGTGGGTTAGTGTTGCTTCCTCTATTGTGGCTCACTGGCTGCTCTTGTAGATGAGTGGCTGCAAGTGGAGGGAACCAGCTGTGTGGCTGCTGTGACACAAGCTGTGATCTCCGGAAGGGCAGGAGCCTGGATGATGAAGGTGAGGCTCAACTTTGCTGCTCATGTGCATCACTACAAAAGTTTTCCAAGTGTGAGGGGTTTCTGTCATCAGCCCCACAGTGGCAGGATGAAGCTCTCCCAGCTCCCTTCACTGTGCTGGAGAAGCCTTTGCTGAGGAAAGTATTGGGAGCCCAGAGATAAGTAGGTTTTCTTTGTTGGAATGTCCATGTCAACATGTCAATGCCTCTGGAGGCCTTATGGCCAAACACACATCAGCAGAGGTGGGTGTCTGAGCTGGAAAGCTGGCTGCAGTGAGACTGGCTACCACCATCAAGCTGTGCTGCAAGTAGAGTGCGATTGTACCTGACATTGCAGAGTAAACATGGGTGAATCGTGCTAGTCCTGTCTGGCGATATGGTTTATTATGCATCACAACAGGATCTTGCTAGAAGCAGACAGTCTTTCAAGGGATTTCAGAAGATAGTTCAGCATACCACTGTAGTTGCCATGGTACTGAACCTATAGTGTCACTTCCCCTTATGAGATCATAACAGACTCTTGGGACATATACAGGAATAAACAAGCCTGATGCTGAACAATGGCTCTGAACTCAGGGGCTGCATCCTTCACGGAATGTTACCAAGGCAGGGGTGGTCTTCGCAGGCTGTGTTCAAAGGGGCTAACAAAGCTTTGACAAATCGCCTGGTCTTGCTGCCACCAGGTATTCCTGCCCTTTCCCTTCAGCCACAACGTGCTCCTCATATTTCACTGCTGGGATGCGCCCACTTTATTTGTGCAAGGAACCTTTGTTTAGGTGTAAAGGATCCATTGGATGAGTATTACACAACACTGCAAAAAGATTATTCATTTGAAAGAGCCTTACGCCCCTCACCGCGCTGATGAGACACACATGGCCTTCAAGTGCAGCCCCTGAATTTGGACACAGCCAATGGGTGCTTCTGTATTGTGCACAGCCAATGGGTGCTTCTGTATTGTGCACAGCCAATGGGTGCTTCTGTATTGTGCACGCTATAGCAAGCTGCCGGGAACATGTCTGACATTCTAAACCCAGACTTCCCTTGAATGTGAGAAACACATAACTTTGCTCCTGGAGGAATGAGAAGGTAATAATGGTGCGTGACGCCTCCCTTGTCTGGTTTATAATGGAATCTTAGCTGGTGCTTAAAGCACACTGCACACTGCAGCTTTGGTTCTATACTGTATTCTGCCAATTGGCTCCCCCAAGTTCATGTTTGCCTGCTTCTGTGCCATCGGTTTACTGGCTGTTAACTGAACACTCTCCTACTTACTGCCCTTATTTTTGTGTGAAATAGCTTGAGTGGCTGATGACAGCAGGTGTTTCCGCGAGGATGGTCTGCTTTGCATTGAAGTGCTTTTCCACTCGCGACTGGCCTGTTTACAGTTTCAGATCTACCTTCTCATGCCCGGGCTTGACTTTTATAGAATGTTGACAGGTTTAACTGCTAAAAAAACTGTTTTTACATAATAGCTTATTAATACTCTACTATCACAGTTTATGTTCTGTGGACTTTGAGCAGCAGAAGAAGGGTGACTTTATTCAGTTATTTTTATTTGTTTTTCTCCAGATACAGGTATTACACAAATATTTGTATTGTTTGAGACTATCACCCCAAGAATAATTTACAATGAATTCAAAACCAAAAATTCTTGTTGATGTCACGGTGTTTCAGTGATACCAATTTTTTTCAGCTTTGTGCATAAAAGCATTGCAATTAATCACAGCTTTTTTTGGCTTAAGTGCTGTTTAGCTGTGATGCATCAGGCCCTCGATCTGCAGTTCATATACTGTATTTCAGTTACCTGACATCTCCATCCGGCCTTCAAGGCCAGAAAAATCCCAGCATAGCGCAACAGAACTTCATGTGGCTTTGTGGACGCTTGGGATCCCTGGTCCTGTTTATTCTGGTATAGTATCTATAAAGGTATATGCTACACATATGCTCAGAAAGCAATGCTGCTATACTGAGGGAGCCGTACTCCACCGCACAGCCAGGAGGCAGTAAAAAGCCAAAAAAATGTATCCTTTCCATACCCGTAAAATGCCATGCGATATTCTCGATACATTGCCCAGCTGTTCAGCCTCCCGTATCTGTGTTATTACTATATAATACTGGCATGTTTAAAGGGGAAAAAAGGAGTAATATCGTCTGCAGTGGCCAGGCCACATCAGGAAATCGAAAAATCAGACATTTTGGCAGCCCCTGAGAGCAATTAATCATAAATGATTCGGCTCAGTTTTGAAAACTCAAATAACTGCAAAGCAAGGAAGTGTATACGGCAAAGCACAATAACCCAACTGTAGCATTTAACGATGGGGTGGGCTGTGTGGCTCATGCCTGCACATCCATCCATCCAGTCCATAACATAAGTCTTATATTTGCATGTATATTTGACTTCTATGATGCGCAGTTGATATTTTTCTCCAAGGCCAATGAATACGTCGCTCGACGCTGTGACATCAGCTATAGTATGACGTCGACAGGCATTGTTAAAAGCCACGAACAGCCATATAAGCACTAAACTGCATTTAGCAGAACTGTATCAAATCTAAGTTAAATATACTTAATGTGTTAGTGCAAAAAAGGCTTCCAGAATGGAACTGTATCGGGTCTATTGTTCGTTTAATCTACTTGCTTCAACAATAGAAAGTATTTTTTTCCCCTGAAAAGCATTTATTTTTTTATCATTAAACAGACCTGTTTTCATTAAATCTGTCCCGTTGCTTTCCTCAGCGAAGCTATTAGAATAATCATTTCGGTATAATGTGATCAAGACAAAAAAAAACTTGTAAAGAGCATGATTTTGAACATAATGAAATGTCTCATAATACACTTGAGGATGACTGACGCGAGGCAAATGCTACGAGGCGTGTTCTCAAGTAAAACTTAACTGTAACTTTTAACAATGTATCCATTGTTTATGTACATTTCATAATAATCTGCTAATTAAAATATAGCTAAAGTACAAGAAGACTAACAGGTCTTAGACTCATTTTCCTTAATCAAAGGAATTTCCTCTTCATACTGCCGGTAGCCAGAAACAATAGCTTCTACTGGACGTTAGATGGCAGTATTTGCCCATTTTATCGCTGTTTCATTCAATCAGGTGAGTAAGATTGAACAAATCAGTGCAACTCTTTTTAGCACAAATCAGGCATCCCCCAATGAAACCAGCAGGGGCGCCGCTAAGGGGGGGGGAAAGTTGGGACAATTCTAAGGGCCCACGCTCTTTAGGGGCCCCCAGAGATCTGCTTTATCAATAATAACATTACCTAGGGTAGCCCAACCTCATATTTTGTCATAGGGCCCAGAATTTCTAGCGGTGCCCCTGGAAACCAGTGTCATTTCATTTTAAGGTAACATGCTGGTTATTACAACCAACATAAAGCTGGAAGTCAGGGATCGGAGATGCATATTTGAAAGGGTGTTTAAGTCGTGTTTTGTTATATTATCATATTTTAACTATCTGAACTCATCTGCACTGTACCTAAGCTTTTTGCACATTACACTCATCCATTTATTATTACTATTTATTTATTTATATTCCCCACAGTTCCTTGTACCTTTACCTTTAGATGTTTATTTGTATTACGTGTACGTGTATATGTATTATTTATGTGATAATACCACCCGTACCTTGTACTTCTCTGTACTTGGCGAATAAAAAGATTCTGATCCTGATTTCAGAGGCATATACCATGTCAAGTTTTTCCATTGTAAGTAAAAGGTGAACTCGTTCAAGTTGGAATAAATGAACATAATAATGATGAGTAACCACGCGTGTTCGAAAAGAAACATCCGAACTTTGTTATGGTAGGATTTATCCATATTTTCAGTTTTACTTAATGCCATTCGGGGACAGGGAAAAATGTTTCATTTTAGGGACCATAAGCGGTCAGCATATAACTTTACATAAGTTAATTCATTAAAGTTATTAAAGATCACTGTGTTTGCCTGGTATGCCAAGTTTATGCAGAGCAGTGCCGCTACAGGGATGTTGCACCAATGGAGACGCCGGTGGGCGGAACGTTTCCCAGAGTAAGAAAGTTACCGATCAGCCCCCGCTAAAATGACCGGACTCTCCATACCGTTATTTTAACCCACATGCACCGGAGAAACAGGGATCTACAAAGATAAACTAATGCTAAAGGCACAGGCTTCCACGAATCCTTTGCTTTTATGAAGCGCCGCGTAAAGCAGTTTGCGCTAAACAGTGCGCGGAACGGAAAATCGGATTTAATCTTGTTACTATAATATTAACATTAACAAAAGTGTTTTGAAATTATTAACTTTGGTGAGTGCAGAGAGTTACGGATCTACCGCTTTTGGCATTTACCCTAAAACGATGCGCAACGTCTTCTGACTTTTTAATTTTTCTACCACAGGAATAAAGTGGTATAAATGAACTAAATTTCGCTTTTAAAATTGTACAAGGGATGCACGCATAATTCGCCCGCAGTGAATGAAAATATTCCGTACAGCAATACTAGAATAAATCCTTTTTGATTTAAATTTTGGGTAAGTCAGACGAAGTTGATGCATAACCGGCAAGAAGTTTGTCCCGGGAAGGTGGACTGGAAATTTCACCATGGCCATTTCAGGTAGGCTTCTGAGGGGACTTTATATGATGCTATTAGTGCAATGGACTTTATGGAAAAACTGCACATCCAGACACGTCCGCCAAGAGTTCCAGGTGCTTGAGGAGCAGCCGATCGGTTCCTACGTGGGCGCCATAGACAGAAAGCCGGGCTTCACCTACCGCTTCGGGGAGAACCATAAAATGTTTGCAATCAACGACACGACAGGTGCAATTTACACGACATCTGTCATCGACAGGGAGGCTTTGCAGAGTGACATTATCAACGTTGTGGTTCTGTCCAGTCAACCTACCTACCCCACTGAAGTCAGGATTGTGGTTTTGGATATAAATGACAACGCACCGGTTTTCCCTGACGCCTCCATCGTTGTGTATTTTAAAGAGGATTCCAGGAGCGGCCGGCAGGTCATTCTGGACACCGCCACGGATTCTGACATCGGAAGTAACGGAGTGGATCATACAACCTACAGAATAACGAGCGGAAACGAACAGGAAAAGTTTCTTTTGGATATTACAGTTAATCCAAGTGGTGAAGGAGCGTTTCTGCACTTGGTTTCAACTGGGGGTTTAGATAGGGAACTGACACCATGTTATCAGCTCTTCATTGAAGTGGAGGACAGGGGTGATCCTAAGAGATTTGGTTACTTGCAGGTAAACGTCACTATTCAGGATACAAATGATAACCCTCCCATTTTTAATCAGGATCATTACCAGAATAGTGTTTTTGAAGATTCAGCAGTTGGCTCCAGTGTTCTGCAGGTCACAGCGGAAGACCTTGACGAGGGGGCAAATGCAGAAATCAGATACTTTTTAGAGGAAGGTACACCTTTTGCAATTGACCCTAAAACTGGCATTATTACTATAAAGGAAGCTCTTGACTATGAGAGCAGACGGCAGTACTCTTTGACCATTCATGCTTTTGACAGTGGAGTCCCAGGACTTTCAGGTCGCTGTGAGGCTAATATTACACTTTTAGATGTCAATGATAATGACCCCATGGTTAAATTTAGGTATTACCCTCCCAGCTCAAAGTTTGCTTCCGTTGATGAAAATGCAATTATTGGTACAGTGGTTGCGCTATTGACTGTCTCAGATTTGGACTCTGACTCTGCGAATGGGAATATGTCTGTCTCGATTTTAGCAGGGAATGAGCAGGGTCACTTTGATGTTTACTCTTCCCCAATTCCAAAGCTGAGCCTTATAAAAGTGGCCAGTGTCTTAGACAGGGAGCGCATTTCCTCTTATAACTTCACTGTATCTGTTTCTGATAACGGGAAGCCCATGGCCAGGTCTTCGATTGCTAGCTTGGTAATTTACATAAATGACACCAATGACCACCCTCCAGTGTTCCAGCAGGCTGTGTACAGGGTCAACATCAGTGAGGATGTTCCTAGAGGGAGCTTCATTGAAGGCGTTTCTGCAACAGATGGCGACTCGGGGCAGAATGCCAATCTGTGCTACTCTCTGGTGTCTGGAAACAGTTTAGGCTGGTTTGCAATCAGTGAGAACAGTGGTCTGGTCACCACTGCTGCCTTACTGGACAGGGAAACTGCATCACAGGTTGTATTGAATATTAGCGCCAGAGACCATGGCATGCAGCCTAAGGTCTCATATGCTACACTGGTGGTCAATATTGCTGATGTCAATGACCAAATCCCCATGTTCACGCAGGAAAATTACCACGTCTTCCTGCTAGAGAATTCACCTGCTGATAGTGAGCTCCTGGTGTTGTCGGCTACAGACAGCGACCTGGGGTACAATGGGACTATCCGTTTCTCTTTTTGCTCCACCATGCCATCCAACCTCCGGGACATTTTCAGTCTGGATGCGGTGTCTGGCAGATTGAGTACAGCCAGGGTTCTGGACAGAGAACAGCAGGCCTCTTATGAGTTCTATATCCAAGCCAGCGATATGGGTGTTCCATCATTGACTTCCATTGCAAAAGTGAATATAACCCTTAGGGATGTTAACGACAACTGGCCCACATTCTACCCTGTGCGATACTTTGTCAACATCAAGGAGAATGAACCTCCAGGCACGCATGTCACAACAGTTAAGGCGACAGACTTAGACCTTGGGAGGAATGGAACAGTCAAGTTCACAATTACGGTAGGTGACTTGGTCAGATTTCACATAGACAGCAAAACAGGCAGAATTACTACACAGCAGTCTCTCAGTAGAGAAGATGGCACAACCTACGAGCTAATGGTGTCAGCTGCTGATGGTGGCGGCCTTCATTCTCTCCCTGAAGCCACCGTCATTGTCTCTGTTCTTGATGACCAGCACAACCTTCTGTCTTTCATCCAAAGTGCGTATAGTTTTGTGATCTTTGAAAATATCCCAGTTTCCTCTATAGTTGGCACAGTGTCCGCATCTTCACTCGATTTCATCAATAATGTCACATATCAGATCAATGATGGCGACCCAAAGGGGATTTTCCTAATAAACCACATCACTGGTCAAATAACCACAAACAGAGTCATCGATAGAGAAGAACAGCCATTTTACCAACTCCAAGTGATTGCAAGGGGTGGAGAGCTGACAGGGCAGGCCCTGGTAAACATTACTGTTAAGGACCTGAACGATAACGCCCCCCATTTCCTGCACACAACTGTGAATGTGAGTGTGATGGAAAGCTGGGCGGCAGGACATCCCATATTTCAAGCTAAAGCTGTGGATCCTGATGAGGGGCCTAATGGCAGGGTGGTGTACAGTCTTAAGAATCACCAAGGCCTATTCCAGATCCAGGAACAAGGCGGTCTAATCACACTAAGGGGGCCTCTGACAGTAGCAACCAGTTCCTTTCAAGTGGAAGTTCTGGCTTCTGATCTGGGAGTCCCCCAACGTGCCTCTTCTCTGATTGTCATGGTCAATGTTCATGACATTAACAACAACTCACCCATGTTTGAGCAGCTGTCATATGAGGTCACTATTTTAGAGTCAGAGCCAGTGAACAGCAGGTTTTTTTGTGTGAAGGCCACTGACAAAGACTCTGGTTTGAATGGGGAGGTTACATATGAAATCACTGGCGGAAACACTGGTGGTGTGTTTGGCATCTTTCCAGACGGAGAGTTGTTTGTTAGAGCAGAGTTAGACCGAGAGGTCAGGAACCAGTATCAGCTGCTCGTAGTGGCCACAGACAGAGCCATAAGGCCACTAAGTGGCAGCGTCAATGTTACTGTAGTTCTGGAAGACGTCAATGACAATCGACCCCTCTTTAACAGTACAAGTTATGTGTTTTACTTTGAGGAAGAGCAGCAGAGGGGCTCTGTTGTTGGGCAGGTCTTTGCAGACGATAAGGACTATGGATTAAATAGTAAAATCCGCTTTTCCCTTGAGACTCCACAGCCAAGCTTTGAACTGAACACTATCACTGGTGTGTTGACTAGCACAGTGCAGCTAGACCGTGAGTCACTGATGAGACAGCAAGGTGCTGCAAAATTCAGTTTTTCTATCACGTCCTCAGACCAGGGGTTCCCAAGGGCCCTAACTGACCAGGCCAAAGTACAAGTGTTTATACAAGACATCAATGATAACCCTCCCATATTTACTAAAGACGTCTATCAGGTATCTGTGTCAGAGTTAGCTCAGAGCATGACACAGTTACTGCGTGTCTCTGCCTCAGATATTGATGAGGGTAGAAATGGACTCATTCACTACCATATCGAGGAAGGCACTGAAGGACTTACGTTTTCCATTGATAGCAGCTCTGGCCAAGTGACCCTGTTGGACAGACTCGATTATGAAACGACATCCTCTTACTCACTCAAAATTATAGCAGTAGATTCAGGAATGGTGCCCCTCTCTTCTTCTTGCTTCCTGAACATCTTTGTTCTGGATGAAAATGACAACTCGCCTGTCTTCCCTAAGTCAGCACTGACCATTGATGTTAATGAAAACATGCGAATTGGAGAGCTTGTGGCCTCTGTAACGGCTACTGACCCTGATTCTGACGACAATGCGGAGTTAAGCTACAGCATCACAGCATCCAATAATCGGGGGACATTCAGTATTAGTGCCAAGACTGGAAGTATCTTCTTAGCTAAGAAGCTGGATTTTGAAGCACAGACGCTGTATAAATTTAACGTAACGGCAAAGGACAATGGAAGACCACCTAGGTACTCATCAATACCTGTAATTATAAATGTTATAGACTTTAATGATAATTCCCCAAGTTTTATGTCTGGAGATATTTTCAAATCCATTTCAGAAAACTTGCCACTTGCAACCTCCATAATGACTGTCACAGCACATGACATTGATTCTGATGTCAACGGCCAACTGGAATATTCCATAGTTCAACAGACTCCAAGAGGAAACCATTTCAAGATAGATCCTGTAACCGGGGTAATTTACACAAATAAAGAGATTGACAGGGAATTTTCAAGTCTTTTTGAACTAATAGTCAAAGCGACTGACCAGGCTATTCCAACAGATCTCCGACATTTTGCCTTAAAAAACCTGACTGTTTGGGTCACAGATCAGAATGACAACGCCCCTGTGTTTGTTTCTCAGAGTGCACTGGTTGCTGAATCAACCGTGTTTGTTGGCTCAGTTCTCACCAAAGTTGTGGCCCTTGACCCCGATGAGGGGATGAATGGAGAAGTCGAGTATGAATTAGTGAATGGCGACCTTGATACTTTTATTGTAGACCGCTACACTGGGGACATTCGAGTGGTGTCCCCTCTGCTGCCCTCACGATTGGTCTACAACCTGACCATGCTGGCTACTGATCGTGGGGCAGACAGGAAGGCCTCTCAGACGGATATGACCGTCATCCTGCAGGGTGGGGATGGTCCTGTATTCTCCCAGCCCAGGTACGTCGCTGCTCTGAGGGAAGATCAACCCCCAGGCACAAGTGTCATCTCTGTGGATGCCTCTAGCCCACGTGGTGCTGGCACCCAGGTGGAGTTCTACATCGTGTCAGTGCAGAGTGGTGCTCAGCCTGTGGGACGACTCTTCACCGTCGGCCGCTTCACCGGCATCATCGAGACGGCGGCTGAGTTGGACAGGGAACGGGGTTCCCACATTTACCTGGTGGACGTCTACGCTATGGAAGCCGACGCCAGCTTGCCCAGGACGCAGAGAGCCGAGGTGAGTCATGTTGTTTCTTTTGTTTTTTTTTTCCTTAGGCCTCTGATGGGAGTGGATGGAATAAACCACAAGCCTCTCAGGGAAAAAAGAAAAAAGCGAAATATATGTTCCAAAAATACAAACGGTAGATTCAGGCGTGGAACAGTGGCAAAGCAGTTACCAATGTTACCTGACCCTGCTGAGACAGGGGTTTGAGTCTCTGGTACTGTGTGTGTGCAGTTTGCATGTCATTGTGGGTTTCCTCAAGGGTCTCTGGTCCCACCACCACCCCCCACAGTCGACCGTCTTGCTGAGATACTGGAAACTATCCGTAGGCGTGAATGGTGTGTGTGCCCCATGATGAGTTGGCACCCCATCCTGTATTATTCACTGCCTTGCAATCCTGCATAGGAGAAACGGCATAGAAAATGGATGGATATGCCGTAGGTATCAAAGTCCCGTGGAGGTAATTTTTCTAGTCGCCGGGTTTTATTTCTGCCTGGCTTCTCGCAGTGAAGAAGCATTGTTTTGGCGACAAAGCCATTGTTCCAGTTCCCAAAAACGGCCAGGCTTGCACAATGACCTAGTCGCCTGTGTGAATACTCGAGGAAGGGGAAGTGAGCACAGGGCATCCTGCACTTCCCTGGGGCCCTGCAGTTGGAATCCAGGATCCTCTCTTACTGAGCGTAAACTGCATTAGTCTACATGAGAGGAATTTGAGAAGCAGTTTTATTCATCCTGGCCATTAATCATGTTGCACGACTTTGCAGTCTTAAAGCATGATATATGTCGATTAGGGATAGGAGGAAAATACGCTTTGTGCGCTTCAGTGGATGCTGCGTGGCTATACTCATTTGTGGGCTCTTCTTTGGAACTAAAGGCAGTGATGCGAGCTGGAGGTGCTGTTGAATGGTCTAAAGGGGTCCATGAGCTTAGATTACCGATGACTTAGGGACAGAACAGTGGCCATGAACACTGGGATGTCCTACAAGTTCACATGATGCATGTGCAGAACCAGAGTTCTCATGCTGCTGGGGGTGTGATGTGATCAGAATACCCGGGAGATCTGGAGCCTGCAAAGGGTCCCGTGCTCGACACAGGGCATCCTCAACGTCGTGTTCAGTCTTCCCTGTGGGATGAAGGGAATTTTCTCAAGCAGAATTGAGAAATTCTAGACCTGGTTTGTGTGAGTGAATCCTTGCCACTGTTTAAATGAAAAACAAATGTGATGTTATATATAAGCACTGGAAAGTTCCTCTTGAAGCTAACATTTTCTGTTATTATAGGTTTGATGGTACATGTTTATAAATTCTTTTTTTTTCAACCATACCCAAATGATATCACTGCTGTTTACTTGAAAATCTGTTTTTAATTATTACATTGAAATTACACAACATTTTTAGAGGTTTTCATAAGCGTGTGTGTAACCACATCTCCAATCCCGCCTCTGTGAAAGCTGACAGACAGTTTAGTCCTTCGGTGCTCATAGTACAGTTATGTCAGCATAAAACAAATTAAACCGATCATACAATACATACCCAGTGACAAATGACATTTCTGATTTCAGGCTCAGTATAAAATCTCATTTTGGTCTTTTCTGAATGGGCCTTAAGGTGAGAAACTTCTCGAGATTCTGAGATATTTAGAGCATGATTATCAACTTTCAGTGCACTAATTTTCTGTGATTTCGGGAATGAGGAGCAGAGTTTAACCATCCCATGCACTGATTGTGTGTGGGGGGGGTCCACTGCTGGTTGCTTGGCACAATGCTAAAAAAAGTTTAAAATATTTTGACTGTCTGGGATTTTGCCTCAGAATCATGGGTCACATTGTCTGATTTTATGGGCTTATTTCTGCCAGTTTGGACTGGAATTCAGAAATCGTTTTATCACGTCCATTGTGGGGAAAACGAAATTAAAAGGTATTTTAGAGAAAGATACAGAAATAGTATGAAACCAGTTTATTTAGAGTTTTTTTGTGCTCTTCCCCCGGGAACAGACAATTATCTTAATTACTTATTTTGTGATCGGTTTCAAGTAGGTTTTCACTTCCTCTTGATTCACGAGAGTGGTGTTTTTGTAGCGGCCGCCTCAGGGAGCCATGACCAAGGTGTAGCTCTGACCTCGCTTTCTGTCACAGGCTGCAGGAAATGGGAGTAAAATGCATTTCTGTTCCTTTGCGGCCTGTGAGGTTGGCAGGCTGAACCTGCAGTGGATGGGGGGGGCGGGAGGTGGCTGAGTGTTCCCAGCGCCACTGGCGGACTTTACAAAAGGGAGACCAGATGGTCGAGGAGATAAACGTGCCCTGTTATTGTTTGTTTTACTCCACAAGTCTGGCGAGTTCTCCAAGGGCGGAGCTAGTCGGCAGCAGAGGGTCTGTCAGGCCTGCCAAACTTTCTCTCAGGAGTTCCTTCTGCCCGGCTGACTGCTCTACACAGCGGAAGCTGCAGGATAAGACAAGATGCTGCTAATGCGAGCAAAAATGTGGCCCGCATGCCTGTTCAACTTAAGGGTGCCTGTTCAACTTCAAGGCGCCTGTTCAGCTTCAGGGCGCAGTGTCTGCTCTGATGATGCTCTTTCTGAAGCAGTGTGACACATTAATTTTGTCATTTGAAGAAGCTCAAGAGCTGCCAGGGGAAAGAAGGTTAGATGTTTTTTTAGGCCACATCATGGAAGTCACGTAGGCCACTTCCCGTAGCTGAAATTCATTGGCATCTTGCCTGAACTTCATTCACCATAGAGGAGGGGTGTCAAACTGCAGTCCTGGGGGGCTGCAGCCCTGTGTAGCTTAGTTTGTTCCTTGTTCCACCACAAATGATTCAGCTCAAGAGCTAAGTGGTAATTAGCACAAGTAGTTGAATCTGGTGTGTTAAATGAGGGGAAACCCAGAAATGTGCAGGGCTCCGGCCCTCCAGGCCTGGAGTTTGACACACGCTATAGAGCAACTAAAATAATGTCATTGAAAGACATAATGCCATGATTACATAGGTCACTCAAAATAATCCCAAACAGTTAAATCTCAAATCAGTTGAATGTAGTTGTACCAGTCGGCCAATCTATTCACTAATTTGGCAGATGTGAGATGTGATGATGGAGACCATCTATCGCCCCCAGTGTAAGTTACTTTGGTGTCCCAAGTAGCCGCTGTGTCTGTCCTATGAGTCTCTTTAGATTACGTAGCCCCACTATTGTTCATCATTTTCCATACATTTGAAAATATTGTGCGAATGTCAACGAAGTCTGGCTCTGTACCCCTGACCTGCAGACCAGGGCCTCAGTACTGCATGTAAAAACTCCCACAGCCCCAGTTCTGTCCCGATTCTGACAGCTGGCATAAATATCTAACCTGCCCAGGGACAGCGGTTGGGTGCATCAAGCAATTGACTGATTCTCAACATAAACATGAAACATGTCCCTCAGAAAGTGTGTGCACGTTACCAAGCTCTCAACAGGCTGTTAAAATTTCAGTTGCCAGCAGACATCTTTCTTAAATATCACAGCAGGGATGATGGATTTGGTACCCATGAATTTGACGAGGTTACTCCAGAGTGTTAGATGTTAATGTGCATCTATACTCTTTTGTTAAGACTTTGCTCTGCATTTCTGCATTTTTGGCACCTGTATCTTGCGATTTCCGTGTAAGTTTCCCAGGATAACAGTGATAAATGACATATAAATGATCAATAATCCAATAACAATGACCAGATCACTAAAATGTAATTAGATTAATTTACCTTATTTGCTAGTTGTTATAATTCAATTGTAATAGGATGTCTTCTCAGCTATTCTGAATCCTTTTAACAGATGATACATTGGCTCTTTGACAATAATGAATATTACCAAAGGAGTTTTACTAGTAGTATTATCAAAACTACCATTGAATGAGATCCCAGGTTGTGGGCCTCAGAGAGATCTTTCTCAGGATTCAGTGGAAAGACTCCATTTCAGCATGTGAAATGAAATTGTTATGGATATAATTGATATTTCGGTTGTTGAGGGAGAGAGACAGATTGACAATGCAGGTGTTTCTCCGATTTCTTGGCCACCGATATGTGGCATTCCGCCACCGATGTTATTTATATTTATGCACAAAACCCCAGACATTTTGCAGAGCTAATTTATTGAGACAGCAAACTGTCATTTGGTGTCTACAGGTCAAATCAGCACTATATAAACTAAACATGTCTATCATCTTTTATTCAGGTCATTTTCTTCATCGTTGTACCCAATGCTGCTGCTCAGGACATGTGACGCGATCCAGCTCAGTCCAGTTGAGCAGAAATCATAGCTAATTCATTGTTATTAAATATCACCTAGAAGGCTTTTTCTTAGTCTCCCCCTGCTTTGTGTGTGTGTGTGTGTGTGTGTGTGTCTGTGAGGCCACCAGAGGGTTAAGGACCACAGCTGCTTCTGGCCTGAAGGCTGCATGTTCCTGTCGTCCCGTAGTAGGTTTTGTTCCATTGTGGAGACGCATTTTTTTTCCCCAGCTTGCAGCTTGATTGTCACGCCTCATTAGCGAAGCGTTTTTAGCCTCCCGGGACCCACGCCCGGAGGGGTCGTGGTGGAGTCTGCGGCAGACCTGCCGGCGAGCTTACTGCACAGAATGTCTGCAGGGCACTAGAGACCACAGTGACAGAGGTGATTCTAGGATTTATCTAAGGTGGGGAACATAAGGGGGAGGGACATACTGCATACAGATGGGCCATCATTAGCCAGTGATATGCATTGAATTGGTGATTGACATGGCAGGGGTACTCCGGCAGCTAATCAGCTTTCATCTGGCGCCATCGGCCCTTGGCTCTGGCCCTTTCTATGCCCTGCATGGTTTTTACACACGTTAAAAACACAACTGAAAATGTAAACAGCAGGCATTCTCATCGTACCACAAAGCCACCACAAATGTAAACCTGTTCTTATAACCTGTTTTAATACATGTCCCAGATTTTTTTGTTTGTTTTACATTCAAGCTGTTGACTGCAAGCTGTTCACTGTAGCTGTTCATTTTCTTAACTTCTTTCTTAACTTAAATTCTAAGTGTTTCGGTTGATATTGTGTGCCCTTTAAGTGGTGTAAAAATCTGAATGATCTGTTTGTATTTTTTTTCTCACACCTTCAGTCTTTTGTTTCCCAGCTATATTTAGATTTGCTGGAATTCTAGTCACAGCAGTATGTCTACGTTTTTTGGATGGGGACTCGGGAGCTGGGAATATAGATGTATGATTAGACTGAGTCAGGATGCATAAAGCGCCAAGAGGCTAAAAATAAACTAGGAATATTTGTCCACATGCAGACCACAATGCTTCTAGCTCCTGCCCCAGGTTTCTAAATGTAAATTTACTACAGTGGGGGATGGTTTGCAAATGCAAGTTTGTTCATGAAGTTTGATATTGAAGCAACATTGTTCAGTTGGTTGAAATTTGCCTGTCAATCTGTTTGCTTTCCTATTTTCGGTCTATAATGCCATTTTTGTTAGCCAATTATTAAAGACTGTGTTCCTTATAAGGTATGTAGATGCTCCTTCATTGTAGAACCTGGAATGCCTGTGCTGCCCGACCTTGCAGCTGAACTCAATCTACATGCTACCTTTTAAAGTGAAATTTGGAATTAAAGCTGTACTGATCAGCTGGCTCTAAGGAAGGCAGACAGATTAAGAAACTTAAACAGTAGGGCTGGCATGTCATTTATTGACTTAAATTTTGTTGTAATTGGTGGTTTAAAATGTTAATATCCTTCAGAAACTTTGATGTGTTTCAGTTGCCCAGCTTGGTGCAGCATGCCTGTGTTTTTGAAGCAGTTCTTCGGACTGATCTGACCCACCAGACGCAGGAAAGGAGACTCCCATGGCAAAGATAACTAGAAGCTGGAAAAGACAGCAGAGTGTGGAAAGTAGAAGGCAGGGAAAGAGAATGAGGCAGAGAGTGTGAGAGAGCAGGCAGACAGGGGCGGTGTGTGAAGTCTGTGTGAGAGACGGGAATGGAGTCAGACAGAGAGTGTGAGAGAGCAGGCAGACAGGGCGGTGTGTGAAGTCTGTGTGAGAGACGGGAATTGAGTCAGACAGAGAGTGTGAGAGAGCAGGCAGACAGGGCGGTGTGTGAAGTCTGTGTGAGAGACGGGAATGGTGTCAGA
>JABFDZ020000054.1:5643588-5656568 GCA_019775955.2 Pollimyrus isidori
GCTCGTGTATACTGTTGGAGGAAAGAAGATTGTCCCAGTCTGTAGATTCAAAGCATCCTTGAAGGGTTTGGATGCTTCAAGGATGCTTTGAATCTACAGACTGGGACAATCTTCTTTCCTTTATCAGGAAAGATAAAATCAATTAATGGTGGATGGAGGGGTAACCTGGCCAGTCAGTATATTCAGGTACTAAGCTGACTTTACTTTATTGCTGCATAACGTTGCTGATCTGTAATAATGATCCAGTCATTGATATTTTCCAACTTAAATTCGAATGGTGACTTTTTTTTTTGGCCGGGCAGGGTATAGAAAATATATTATTGAGCTTATCGTTTTGATGCTCGACTGAACACACCCACATCTGGATACCATTGTCCATAACAAACCGGTTTGTTTTAACGGGCAGTCAGAACATCAACAGATTCTGTTATAAAACACAGTGTTTCCAAAGTAACCAACAGTATTCCTAAGAACAGCTCTTTTAAAACTTTTTTATTCGGTCTAGTGAAAAACATCTGAATGAAATATCATGCAGCGGTGTCTGGGTCACCTGAGCTCTTTGTGAGTCACACCTACGCTTTGCAGAGAGAACGCTAAAAAAAAATAATTTAAAGATTGTACTCTGGTGTGTCAACGGAGAGGACAGAGAGTTTATACATAGCTACAAATGTTACGTTTTGCTAATTAAAATGTGATCCAGGTACATGCACTTGGGGAACACCGCTCCTTCCATGCTCAACGATGTTTTTTACACTGCATAAAACATGATTAAAAACTGCATAAAACATGATTAAAAACTGCATAAAACGTGATAAAAACTGCATAAAACACTTTTTCGACATAAGAAGTTTTTTATGCTGCTGATTCAGTGTTTTTTCCCTAATATGTCATGTGATATGATTTGTTTGGTAACTTGGTAATTCGTTGTACGGTATTTTGTGAAGGTGTTAGGACTGTAAGAACGTCTCTTATATATCAGTAGCTTTGTAAAGGGCTGGACCATTAGTCGGCACCCTGCCATAAATCCTGGGAAGCCCTAATCAGCTTGTCTGGAGCTGAGCAGCTGATGCGGCCCAACCCAGGATGCTTTCTAAATCATGTATTGTCGCTTTATCGGAGCGTGCCAGTGTTTTTTCCACCTTTTCAAATGAGGTCTCTCTCTCAGTGCACAACATAACACAATAACTACAAAACAACACTCGTATACGGCAGGCAGGTTTTCATGCAAAACATTTCCTATGAAATAAATACATGCAATAAAATGTATCGCATAAATCTTTTAAATAAAAGGTGTCATGGGTAGATTTGGCTTTCTTAGCCAGCTCAGATTCTCCATAATGACCTCTAATGAAAAATCTATTATTTTGTGAAATTAATATATACTTATTATGTCATTTAATACCCTGAACAAGAGGTTAGCCGGATCAAGGGTTGATCTTCTTAAAGTAATCGTGTCACGGCTGCATGAGAGGCCTCCTGGCCTGACTTCTGAGGTCAGGTCCATCAATCCGCATCTTCTTGCCACTGTCCTGTCCAGCTAGGCGAAGCTCTCTTCTCGGTTTCCAAACTCTGACTGCATTCAGCTCTCTGCAAATACCACTTAGTGATGTCATTCTGGACGAACTGCAGTACTTTGTCATGGGTGTGTTCCTCAATTTAGTGAAATAACTTTGAATGATCTGAGATTTGTCATTCTCCTACACTAAAAACTTTCTGGAAATGATCAGTCACTGATCCCCCTTTTTTTATTGTACTAAGTGTGAGTGGATCGTTGGGTAGCACCATGACCTCACACCTCCAGAGTCATGGGAGTGACTCCTGACTCCATCTCTCTATCTTCTCTCCATGTTCATGCAGGTTCCCTCCAGGTCTTCAAGTTTCCTCCTTCAGTATGAATAAATAAATAATTGTGACTCTACATTGCCCTCAGTGTGTGTGTGTGTGTGTGTGTGTGAGAGAGAGAGAGAGAGTGTGTGTGGAAGCCTTTTGAAGGACTAGCATGCCCCATACAGACAGTCCCCGGGTAAAGAACATCCAACTTACACAGCACTCATACTTATGATTGGGCTGCCAGAAAGCCTGTTAGATTAAACATTCTGGTTAAATGCAATGGTTCGTAAAAAGGAATGCGTGGATCTTGTTGGTAGTCTGGAGGCAATCTGTACCGCTGTTTCGCGCCCTGTAATTAGGGAACAGATCTCCTTGGTAGTCTGGGGGCAGTCTGTACCGCCATGTTGCACCCTGTACATCCTGAGCCTGTCTCTGGGCTCACCATGACTCCACCCTGGATCAATGCTCAAGGAAAAGGGAAGGAGTTCTGATTGTCAGGTTCCAAGTCAGTATGACCTAGCTATACCCTGCTAGCTGTGCTCTGCTAGCTGTGCTCTGCTAGCTATACTGTACTAGCTATACTCTGCTAGCTGTGCTCTGCTAGCTATACTGTACTAGCTATACTCTGCTTATTATACTTTGCTAGCCGTAGTTCTCTCCCCTTTTTGTGCTTTCCATCCACAGCCGATGGTTTCTTCATGTCTGCTTGGCACTGCTGGCCAGCTGGGGATGGGGTCAGACAAACAGAATAGCCAGTTACCGAAAGCATGTTGCACACATTTCCACCTGCGACCGGCCGAGAAGGGGCAGACTTCCTGAACTGAACGCATTTATGACACTGTAGTGCATGATGGGAAACGTGTCTTCTGCCTTTAACCCATATGTGACGTAACAGGGGGCAGCTAATTCAGCAGGCAGTGCTTGGGGGCGGTACCTTGCTGGTCAGGGATTCAACCCAGCATCCTTTTGCTCACATGTGTAACCATTGTCGATCTGCTCCCCCCCCCCCCCCCAAAGCAGTGGCTAGCTTCTCCCGTCGTCCGGATGAGACTGACCTCGCACGCTGACCCAGGATATTTGAAGGGGGGGAGGTAAGATTCCGTTGGTAATGAATCGCTTACCCTCAGACGCTCAGTGAAACTGACCCCTTCTTCCAAATGACTACTGTACACTTTGTTGGAATCAGTTTTCATACGTGTTTCTGTCTCACATGGATTCCTTCAGCTGACTAATTACAATCAGCCTACAGCAGACAGTATCTTTGTGGGTTTTTGTTAGCCTTATTGTTATTTGGTTGTTTATATTAGATGGATCTGTGTCCATATGATACCTGAATTAAAAAAACGCCTTCAGGTTCACAATGATAAAAATAAAATACAGGTCAGAAAGCTGAGTTTGAGCTTGACTCCCCAAACATCACGTCGGAAAGTCATTTACAAACACTTGGATTGTGCGTTCTGTATCTTCAAAGGTCATCAGATTGTCGTCCCGCCCCCGCTTGTTACATTTGCCTTGCTTGTCATCTGGACTACATTATCAATCTGTAGTTTGATCTGCTAACTGAGAAATGACCTGCCTGCAGCCTGCATTTGGGGTTAGCTTCCAAGTTAAATATGTGTGCATGAGGATAAACCACTCCGTACGGCATACACCGTTATCTTCGTGAGAAAAACATCACAGGGATCAGACCTGTGGAATGTTTGCTGCAGATCAGCTGGGATCGCCTGCTCTGTGTTAGCTGTTTACACACGCAGCTGCGTTTCCAGGAATAAGAGTTTTAAAAAAAGTATAATTTTAGAAGTGCTTCATATTCCCTTTAAACAATCCATTTATTTTCTGCAACCGTTTATCCAGTGCAAGGCTGTGGTGATCCTGGAGCCGATCTTGAGACTGTCTGCAGGCTGCCTCAGCTCTTGTGAGGGTGCACTCTCTCAGTAAGGGAAATTTAAAGACTGCCTAAACTGTATGTCTCTGTAGAAGGAAAGGGAATTTCCACTATCTTAAATAATCTTTACAAAAACTATATATTTTATTGTTCGTATTTCACATTCTATTTGTCGTTTGAGTAAGTGCTGTGTCTTACTTAGAGAATGCATATTTTCTTTTATTTTATGAGGATTAATATAATATAATTTGCCTCATCTATTAAATGATCGTGGTAGTGGAAGGTTTAATTATTGTTGTTCGGAGGCCTTGGCTGTGTGCTGCGACCTGTGAAATATAGCAAAGCTGTTTAATGGTGACATCCACATTCATCCACACTTACAATTAAAAAGAGTAAAACATGTACCATCAGCTGAATAGACAGAGGAAGTTCCTGTGAGGTCTTAAAGTGGCTGCTGTGCCGATGTGCTGTCAAACTGTCATTTTTCAAGGTATGACTTTTATTAATGAACATAATACAAGAGGCCAGCTTTTTAGACCTGGCATCTATAAGCCTTTTTCTTAAGTAATGCTCTTAGCAGATTGTTAAGATTTTGGAGAATGTTTCAGAAGGCTAGCCCAAGCGTTGATGCATTGCCCCTCGCTGATTAGTGACACTTTAATAAAGTCATTGGAGGGTCGGTGTGCTAAATTTCCCACCTTTTTAGCCGTTTCTATGGTCACGGCAAAATAACGTTCATTCTGGCCTCTATGCTATTATTTAGATGCAAATCTTTAGCCTGACTCGAGGTTCCCTCCGATAGCTGTGGCAGACGCTTTCTGTAAAAACGTGGCCCTCCGCTTCCTTCTGTTTTCTCGATTTGACAGCAATTCACTAAATCGGCCCTTAAGACACTGACAAGATGTTGGCAAAAATGTCTTTCTCCCCCCGTGGTTCTTTACGGACCAGCCAATGCAGACAAAGACCTTCCTCCATTCCGCTTGACCGGATCAGCTGAAGCTAGTGTTTTGGGCGAACGCCTTTTTAAAAAACATTCTCAGCATTTTCTTGCCCTTCTGACTGCAACACTGAGAGGGAAACAACAAATGAAATTGTTTCCTGAGTGGCTATGTGCTGCTTCATGTCCCCAAATTCCCGCAGCGAGGTGCAACAGTCGGCACTGGGCCGTCACATGCTGCGCTGCATGATGCGGACACCAGCATCGCCAAACCGCACCTTCACGGCTAAAGAAAAGGACACAAAGTGGCGATTCGAAACGAGGCTTCCTGCATCCCCCGTTTCCATTATTCTTCTCTTTCTCTTTCCCCCCAATCCCTCAGTTTCCTTACCGTCTGCACCTGGTCAACCTGCATCCAGGAATCCAGCGCCCTGGAAGTTTCTGCAGCTGTTATCTGTCATGGTGCTTTGCAGGCGGCTAAGTGCTGGCCTTCTCAGAGACGGGCCTTTCGGGATGCTAGTCTGGACCCTGATGTACTTATCAGGCCGCTCTCGCAGGAATGTTGTTCTTAGATAAGGGGCTAAGCACACACGGGGCCTGGAGGCTGTGAAGTGAAGCCTAAAGCAGGCGTTTGGCCGCTCAGCTGCTCCTCCACACAGTTCAGAGGGATTTCCCAGAAGCCCTTGCTTGACCCCGACGTCACTGTACTGCTTGACATATATTCAAGATGATTGATCCTCGTGTGATGAGTCTCCCCTGATATTATCAGTACTGCTGGGTCCATCTTTCTGATCAGTCTGTGACAGTGCTGGGCACTGGGCACAGTGTGTTTGGAGGTGAGAACACTTATTCTGACTGCGCTGGTTTGTCCTTCCGACCCTAATAATGCAGTATTACTCGTATTGTGAAGTTGCTTTTTAACTCTATTGTGATCATGCTGTTTGTTCTGACTATGATCATTACGTCTGACCCAATTATAATCGTTCAGTGTGATTGCAATCTGATCAGTGTATTTCACTGTTGTGGTTATTTTGTTTTATTCCACTGTAATTTAGCTATTATCATCATTATCATAACTATAATTATTGTAAATTTGACACTATTGTACATAGACCTGCTAAATAACCACATTTTGCAGTTTTTTTCTTTATATGCAGATTGACCGTACCGTTTGACCACGGCATGCTGTTTAACCGCATTGCAGTTCATAGGCCTTATACCAGGGGTGTGAAACCACAGTCCTGTGTAACTTAGTTCTTTCCCCATTCCACCATAAATGATTCAGCTCAAGAGCTGCGTGGTAATTAGCACAAGTTGAATCAGGTGTGTTAAATGAGGGGAAGCCGAAAAATGTGCAGGGCTCTGGCCCCCCCCAGGACTGGAGTCTGATACCTGTGTGGTATACTCATCTGTGACCGTGCTTTTCTACTGCACTGCGGTTTGGCCTTTTGAAAATACAGTGACCGTGCCATTTGATCCCAATTGGTTTCTGGCAAAAAACAGACAATAAGATCCCGCTAACTTATTACATCAGTGTCTGTTAGGAGACTAGAGACAAGGCTGGGCTGGCCTTTACCTGCCACCAATGTACCACCATGAATGACACTACCAGACATCAGCTACATAGAATAATAGATCCCATTCTAATTCACCTGGTCCAGAGGTCCGAAGATAATTCCTTCACATCCCCCTGTCTGTTTAAGGACAGCGAACTTGTAGAAACTTCCGTACTGCCTCTCTGTCGGTCTCAGACATTCATAAAGCCCAAAAGCATCTGACAAATGCAATGATTTGTGATAGTTATGATAATTTGGTAAATAAATGTTGTTGGTTTGCCTTTGATTACTAAGATGCTCTTGCTGTGGTCAGTTGTGGTTATGAATACCTCTTTAGTGAAATGCTTAGGTTACCTTCTGTAATTCATTTTCTCCACAGTGCATATCACTGTGGGTGAGGTTTGGCTTTAGGCTTTGTTAGGGGATGGCCCTGATTTTGACCACTGTCGCCGGTTTCCCCCATTTTCCCACATTTTGCTTTGCCTCTCAAGCATTTGCTTGGAGTCTGAATGACGGAATGCGATCCTGTTAGCGATTCATGCTGACCACAGCCACAGGGGGGTTGGTGACCAATCAGATTTTCTCGTGCCGGGTAATGCAGTCACATGGCGGTCTGTGTCAGGGTAGAAGGATCCTTGCCATACACTTACGGTACTCAGCAAACAAATTACTTTTTTGGGGGTTGATTTGTTATTAGTTGTCTCTAAACAAATTTAGCAGATTCTATTTTTTTTGTTCTATTGTTTTTGAGCTTATAATTTTAAGTGCTGCCCATGTCGGAAATAGACGCATCAACCGTAATGCTGCCTGTTTTTTTCCAGTCAGAGAGCAAGCCTTTACGGATATATAGCTCCGAAAGTTTTTATTTGGAAAAAGCCAGAACTCAACGCATATAGTTTTTGCATTAAGCCCTTGAGCTTGATATCCATATAGTCTCAAAATCATTTTCTTAATTTGAAACAAATGCAAATTTTTGATGTGGAGAGATGAAAGAGTCGACACAGACTTTCCTAGAGTCCCAGTGAGGTCAGGATGTCTCCGTGTTTTCCGATTGGGCGCCTTCACATTTCCCATGACCACAGAGCCAGGTGGGCGGGGCTTCACAGACACGTGTCCATCCTGATTCATCCAGCCTGCCCAGAGGAAGGGTTACATTCATGCCTAGTGCATGGCCTGGCTGTCCCTAGCAGCAATCTCCACAGTCTGACGGGTAGCTGCCAGCCATTTCCCTCGTTAAACTTGGAGGAGGAAAGAGAAAAAACCTTGGCCTTGGAAACCATGCGTGTTTATACCATTAGCAGCTTTTGTGGTTGTGGTCCGCCATCCTGGTCCTGACGTCATTTAAGAAGGCTGCAAACACTGTAGTAAATGGTGGAAACTGATGATGTCTTCCAGAAGCATGCAACAAAAAAATTAAACGAAAACTATGGCATACAGGTGGATGGTTACTCTAACTCAGAATTTCCCTTCCCGCGTGTGGCGGTAAATTGTGACAACTCAGCATCCAGGTTTTACCATGGTTTGTGTCCGTAGGAATCTCAGAATAGACTCTTGATCACTACACAGATGCCTAATGGATGGATGAGTGTTGGTCTTTACGGTTCTTGCATCCTGGGTTATGAGTATGAGAGTACAAAAGCTTATAGTTCATTCTGACCTCGTGAGTCACTGGAGATTTTAATTACTGACCTTCATTGCTCATCAGTAAGTGTTTCCAGTATATTACTGGGGCATGAGCTGGTTCACCAGCGGGGGGTTGGAATCCAGATGTCAGACCCCTGCTGTTGTGTTTTAACTGCTCCTCATCCACTTCAGGCTGCCTTCTGGTGGTTGGCATGCTACTGTTGGCATGGTATGGACGAAAATGCTTGACGACAATGGGACGTAATCTATCACGATGTTTGAACATGGTTTGCATGATTGCTGCTGTTTAAATCCTGCTGGATTTCATGGCAATGGGGTTCTTACTTGAATTACCCGAGTAGGTGTAGATCGTAAATATGATTCCGGAGTAGATCTGCATGTGGCAGCATGGAAGAGAAGGGGGGGGTTCACAGCTGGAGAAGGTGGCCAGCGAGTTAATGATGGCAGTCTGCTGTTATGTTCTTTAGATTCTCCTTGTTGAACTCCTTTACTCCTCCTGTTCATGTGCTCTTGGTAAAGCCGGTAATACTCCGTTTGGAAAAGCACAAATAAAGTAGGGCTTGTAAAATCCGAAGGGTAGCTGCCAGTATTGAAAAGAGCTGTAAAGGTGCATGAAAATACCATTAAAGCTGAGGCCCTCGATGCTGTCAAAGAAAGGCCATGTCTGGCAGCTTGGTTTTATAGTGGATTTGGTGGAGAGCTGAGGTTATCTATTGGTAATCTACAAGTAGTCTACTGGTAGTCTTCGAGTGGTCTTCTCTTCATGTTAGGTATCCTGGTGGTCCAGGAAGTGCTGCTACTCCCCCTGTTGCTGGACTTTCCCACACATACCCCTTTGCATCTTAAATGAATCAAAGTTAATGTAAGAGCTACCTTCAGAACGGGAAACAGCTGCGAGTGTTTGGAGCCCCAGACGTTTGTGTGACTCGCCATTCTTTCAGTTGTCTCCACAGTCACTCTAAAACAGCTGAATACCAACAGCAAACTACAAACGGCCAGAAGGCTGGTCTGCCCTATATGTGACACAGGCGCCTTTATTTTTTTTCTTAACAGTTGCTAGGTAGCTAGTTTGCAGTCAGGTACCCTGTGTTACTGAAATATTTTTAAATAGATATGAGCTGACAAAGCTTTTTTTTTTTGGTATGGAGGGTGGGGGCGTAGCAAAATTCTTGCCTAGGATGCGGGAACCCAGGGCCAGCTCTGCTCAAAACCAACTTACGTCTTTCTTAAGTGCAGTTTATGTTCTATTCATTTTTATGCCTTAATAAGTGCATAGAACTGTGCAAGTGCAAGATAGAATGATTTTGTTATGATTGTGGCTTTCTTATATGCAAACAACATGTGTAGAGTCATTTAATTTTGGGTTGTGTAAGAGGACACTTCCTTAGGTAATCGTCACCTAGTGAGTTCAGAGGAAGGGCGAGGGCCTCGTGCTGCTCTTTAATGCGCATCTCGTTCTCTTCCTGCCAGTTACGTGCGTGATGGTAATGCAGTGCAGAGGTAACGGCCTCCAGCAGTGAGTCATCCCACTGTGTATCAGCGGCTGCTCACTCCACACTGGAATCCTATAATCTCCAGCACTGGTCTAGGGCCAGATCCTAATGGGATCGTCTTTGGAGCTTGGTATTTATCATCCATTATACTTGAGGGTATTTACATGCCTCACGGCTGGAATATCTCCAAAAAGATAAATAAATAAAAAAATACAAGAAAATCATGTGTTTCTTGTTCTGTGGATCGTCTCACTCTGCAGGGTCGGCGAGGCGATTGTGGGGCTGCATGGGCTCTCGTTACTGAGGATGGAAGTGCTGATGAACCTCTCAGCTTCCAGCAAGGGACTGGAAGACGACATTACCCTATGGCGTTTTCTTTAAGGGGGGTGGAGGGGTCGTTGTTCAGAATGGCTTACAAACAGATATTCCATTTTCGGTGAATATCACAGCTGGAAAGTAAGCTTTTCTAATGAGCTTTTTGGAGAACGTATACTGTTGCTTTGTTCGGCTTTTTTTTGTGTGCCGGGGTAAAGTAAATGGGGCTTTATTTGTGAGCTACAATAGCCCTCCAAACCTTTTGTACCTTTAAAAGCTGTGGGCTTTCTGTGGTTCTAGAGGAAACTGACCTCTTTTACCCAGGGGCTGTTTACCACGACAGGAGAGGACCTGCCCCACCGTTACGGTGACAGCAGTGGCTGGTGGAGCTGCTGGGGTGGAATTAGCTCTAGGGGACCCTTCGCTCCACCTCATAGAAGGTTTACAAGGGGTCCCTCACCCGCCCCTCCCAGCAGGGTCAGCACGCCTTGCATTCCTCCAGTGCTGCTAGTAGCACTTTTCATGCATCATGTGACTTATACTACAACCCGGCGGGGGGCAGGGGGCAGGTCACAATGCCTTTTGGCCCGAGAAAGAACCTTAAATTCCCCAGACGGTTCCTGCTATTTACAACCAACAACAACAGGAAGGCTGCCTGAGGCAGCGGTTTTTCCTTCTTCTTCCCGCGACCTTGTTCTTAGAGCCGAACGGGTCACCCTGCTTCCCGTTATCTCAGATCGCTTTGTTTACAGTGGAACAGTCTGGTAAAGAGGCCACTCGGGACAAACTGGGCCGTGGAGTCATAATGCCAGGTATCATGGATCATCAGGAGAGTCTCCAGGCCAGAGCTGAGCTGGCAGAAACATGAGGCCCAACATAAGGTCCTGCAGTCTCCGTATTTGCCTGCCAAGTTTTAATTGGCATCAGTTTAACTTGCAGGACCCCATTTGTTTTAATGACAGAAATCATGTGCATCGTTCTGTGTAACATAAACGTATCACTGATGTTTTGCTGGGGCGGGACGGTGGTGCAGTGGTTGGTGCTACTGCCTCACAGGGAGAAGGTCCTGGGTTCGGTCCGGGGTCCTTCTGTGTGGCGCTTGCATGCTCTCCCCATGTTCGCGTGCGGTTCCAGGAGGGCCCTGTGTGCGTGCTGTGGTGTGTTGGTTCCTGCCCAGGGTTGGTTCCCCCCTCCCAGGATAGTCTCCGGTTCCCCCTGTGACCCCGGTTGGGCTTCCCCGATTTCAGAAGATGGATGGATGGATGTTTTGCAATAACACTGGACACTAATGGAGTCCCCACTGTTCGGTGTATTTACCAAATGTGTTCAGGTATTTTTTGCATCATTTTTTATTTAACTGGCTTTTTAAAGTACTGCAGAATCTTTAGTTTGGTTTTTAAATGAACAGACTGAAAAGTTGTGACTATATGGAAAATTGATTATAATGCATTTATTTTAGCATTAAATTTCACTTTAGAGTTAACATTTTTAGTGACTCTAATTTAGAATAAATAAATATAACAAGGTTTTCTTTTCCTTTGTTTATTCCAGTAAGGCTAATTTGCAGACAGTTGTACGAGATTCTTTCTTTCCTGGAAACAATTAAAATATTTGTTCTCTACAAAATAAAGACTCGTGCCACTCCAATAAAGACCAAAAAAGTGCATTTTCAGGAAATTACTGCTGGTTTGTAACTAGTATAAAATGTAGCAGCTTAAAGACTTGAAAATTTACATGGACTTTAATTGAATAGGTGTGCACAACATGTTTTTGTTGCTAATAATGAAATCATTTTAAGATGTTTAATTCCTCTACTAGCTCACTGCCACTTTAAATTCCATGCATTGTATCTGGTCCTTGAATAGATTCTTATGCTTACACTTGTACCTGGGCATTTACTGGAAGTGCAGCCTTGCTGTACTTAAGCCTGGTCGACTCCTCCACAGCACGTACATTTGTAAAGTTTTAATGAAAGAAGTGCCAGATCAGTGCTGCATGCTGCATTATTCCTTTTATTTTCTTCATCTTTAAGTGAAACCCAAAGGAAGCCTAGGATCTGCTTCCAGGATAACACTTAGTTACATCAAAAAAGCCTTCAGAAGTTCTGTTGGGTCACAGGAAGTTTATCTTAGTGCAACATGGAAAGGAGAGCAGGCATATTAAAGGTGGACCTGTTTATGGTTCTCAATGCAGATTCGCAAATCACCTGACAAAATCGCCTGACAAAACGGGCTCATCTCCAGAAAAGCCGTGCAGGGATCCTGTAGGGATCCTGTAGGGATCCAGCATGGACAGTGCGTGTGAACGGCGCATTTTCACCACAGGTTTGATTTCTGCCATGGCTCGGCCCATGACATGTGGCTTCCATCGTTCTGATTTAAATCTCTACTGGCTCCCGGGTGAATCAGTCCCTCAGATTCTAAATCCAGGGCATATTCAGCCCCAGATGCTGCCAGGGACAGAGGTTCTCTAGCCGTGGTCAGGCATAATCTGCATTGCTCTGCAGTCAGCATGTTTTAAATCTGGCAGGCTCCTCTTGCAGGCCTGCCTGTTGCACACTGGTCCGTGGTTACCGTGGTTACAGTCCTGTGCAGATTTTACTTCCCCCCCCGCACTAGCCCGGCCTTTGGCTGAACAAGGGATCTTCACACCAACTGCCTCAGATGTTATCTGGCATGTCTGAGGTGCGTGTGGCTGTATATTCAGTATATCGGCTTAAACAGGAGTATTCCGATGTGTAATCGTGTAGCAGGCTCTCATGATACATTCATGTGGTCCAAACGATCACCCTGTGTAAAGTAGTGTAAGTGGTAAGTACAATGTGACCTCAGAGGTACTGTGGTTCCAAAAATGTCAAAATTCCCTGTGTTTAGAAAAAAACGGCTCTGCTGATTGAAAGCATAAAACTGTTTAAAGAATAAAACTGCATAAATCAAACAACATTCCTTTTCTTGAAGTAGGGCAAGTTGTTGCATACCTACACAAATCTGGGTATTTCCCAAAGTTATATTTCTGAGTGGGCAGAGGTGGCAGTTATGCTCACAACTAAAAATCTTACAATGGACTGGCATCCTGTCCAGGGTGTCCCCCAGCCCTGTGCCCCATGATGGACTGGCATCCTGTCCAGGGTGTCCCCAGCCCTGTGCCCTGTGATGGACTGGCATCCTGTCTTGGGTGTCCCCCAGCCCTGTGCCCTGTGATGGACTGGCATCCTGTCCTGGGTGTCCCCCAGCCCTGTGCCCTGTGATGGACTGGCATCCTGTCCAGGGTGTCCCCCAGCCCCGTGCCCCGTGATGGACTGGCATCCTGTCCAGGGTGTC
>JABFDZ020000054.1:5676138-5702412 GCA_019775955.2 Pollimyrus isidori
TCCGATTCATCGATTAATCGAAAAAATAATCAACAGATTAATCGATTATTAAAATAATCGTTAGTTGCAGCCCTAGTATGTACCAATTCTTGAAAGCTGCATTTGAAAAGGTGATGTAATGGATAGAGAGGTCAAGGCTACACAGCCAATTAGCACAGAGATCATTTGTGGTCCCTTCTCCACTTGTTGGACTGGACTTTCATGGAAAAAAGCCTTAATTCAGTGGGATGGTGAATTTGTTCAGCTGTAATCACCTTAAAAATTGGCTCTTCCAGTTAGCCTGAGATTTATACAGTTTCTGTAACATTGGTGCTTAAACTGTAGAGTTAAGTTTTTTCCTTTTTTTTCCTTATTGCCTTTTTCTAATCCTTCTCGTGGTATAGAATCTTTGCAATAGTTACCATATTTCGTGGGAGACATGACTCCATAGATGTGGTTTATATAGTGAGTATGTTTTTGTATTATATTCCGGAGGTCTGCTTCAGCATGGTACTGGGAGCAGGTAAATGTGCATATGAGCTTTACTGTAGATCCTTAGGAAACCCAAGGAGCTGATGACAGAGTGAGAGGTATTTGGTCTAAGAGGCACTTTAGGAGTCTCACCTCACGTTTGTCACGAAGTGAACGGAGCCAAATACGGCTTCCAGTTTAGTGGATGCTGGCTGGATGGTGGTTTAATTGGTATTTATTTAAGCTCTTTAAGTTTACAGAACTTGACGGTCACTGGTTTGCACCTCAAGAAAGGAAGCAACTGCTTTAGCCTCGAGAAAATGACTTGATCTGAAGAGACGCAGTAAAATACATGGGTATAATACAGCAGCGGGTTCCAGATACTAATGTCAGGCAATACTATTAATTAACTAATTAACATGATGCAATGGATAATCATGGGCAATAAAGTGTAAGTAAAGAAATCAGAGCAGCTCCAGTTCTATTTGGGATAAATTGCGAAAGCATGCATTGAACATATTGACAAGCACTACACAGCTCCGTGGACCAAGTTGTTCTATCCATAGGTTGCAACAACAGGCTAGATTTGTTTTCCCATTGGACAATCTAAGTTAGTTAGCCTCCGTGACTTGATGCTATTAGTGTCAACTCACTGACTTGTTATAGGTCTTGCTTGGAAACTTCTTTGGCATCTCCTGGAAGATGCAGTAGCTGTCTCTGGTGAGCTTGTGATACGTTTGTGTGTTTCTTGGAGTGCATCAGAGACCATGGAAGGAGACTTAGGAATGTAATTCATCCCAAGAAGATCAAAGGTCATCCGTCTGCCGGACCAGGAGTTTGTTAGCTTAGGCGTGTTACCAAGGTGGAACTGAGAAGGGTGGACAGACGTTGAGGTCAGGTTGGACTTCAGGCATACTACTGCTACTGCTTCCTTCCTACCAATCACCGATGCCTGTTTTAGTCATCACTCTCTCCTCAGTCCTCCTCTCTCCCTTTATAGCAAAGCACATTCTGCAATATTGTTCATTTTAGTGTAATCTTAATTTCTACAGAATGTTCTGGAAGGTAAACCATCTGGTACAGCTTGTTGAAGGGGATTCTTGCCAAAGAGTTACGTATAAGTAGGCAGTCAAAAGCTCGACATCTTACTGAAATACATTCTCGTAGAGTGCTTTGGGAGATATCTAGGTGCCGGCTGTCAGATGACAGATATTTATAACTCACAAGGACACTCTATGAAATACTCCATTCATGCACAATACAACAGTTACATGCGGTGGAAATCACCGACTCGTGTCCTGTAAGGACTTATTGGGGAGCCATACGGAGGAGCATTTACCATAATGACAACATGAACTCTGTCCAACACACTGAGGAAAGACAAACCAGCTCAAATTCTCAAAGCGTTCAACGGGACATGACAGATTAAAAGATATTTTAATCTTACTTTGAAAAGTTGTTTCCCCCCGATACTTAGATTTAGCTTGACGCCGTCACTCCCCTTCTTTTTGGGCAGTGAGGTTGTTACACTTGGAGGGAGTGGAACTCCAGCTCGGGATACAGATCCTTGGCTCTGTCAGCGTCGCTCTGATTACTCTGTGCCAGTGTTGTAATTGCTGAGGGTTTCTAAGACACTGACTGCACATCTTCTTGTATCAATCAGTTGTTTTAGTGATTTTTAGTCCCAGAATTTCCCGACTTAACACTTATGAGAGGAGTGACATAGTCTTTAAAGGGTATATCTGTCAGAAGGATCTAGATTTCATTGTACCAATATGAAATTGATTCAGGAACAATATCTTTTGTCTTTAACCAATGAGGGCTCACCCACAGGTCATGGCGCGCGATGACGACCAAGGAAAAAACGGCCAAGTGAGCTATATGCTAAGTGAAGGAAATGGAGTGGGCGTGTTCAACCTCAAAGGAAGATAAATGGCTCAGAATTCTCTGTATAGATTGGCAGTGATGGATTATAAACAGCCCTCTTCCCACAGGGGAATGCTTGGTTTAGGAAATTATACACTATAATAATTTTCTATTTAAACACCCCAAGTGGCATATATTTATTGAATTAGTAAAGTTTGAGAGAGACAGATTGACCAATTTATTTAGATCTCAGCTGTCTTGATACCATTGGCATAGGAGAGAGTTTGTATATAAATAATTAAGTTCTACCAAATCTCAAACTCCATTATTTAAATACAGGTCCTCGTCGACTTATGACCTATCCAATTTACGACCAATCGACTTTACGACCATGATCGCAGCTCGTATGTCTGGCAGCACAAATGTTGCCCAGCTGGGCGTACGACAGTTTGCGCACCAGTTCCCGGCAGCACTAGCATTCCCGCGCCCGCTAAGACACTAACTGTTATCCCAGTAACAGTATAACTATAAAGAACCAAGAAAATTATGATGTATAACAATACATAATGAAAAAAGAAAATTATAAGGTATGACTTAAAGATTTTTATTAGAATACATTACTGTACAGTAGGGCTATACATATGCGATTTACTACCAGTCAGTCGACGACGACCTGTACAAATATCTGTTGATTTGGGGGGGGGGGGGAATTAAGCCTAATTAATTCATCAATGGTGTTTATGAACAATAGGATACTGGTGTTAGAAGGTCATATAAAGTGTTCCTGTTGTGAAGAACTACTAGTATTACAACAGAGCTGACTGGAGAGGCTGGTTTGATGACGGGAAGCTATGAACTACCATAGTAGACTGGAGGAACGAAAGCAAAGGACAACTGTTTTGGCATCAATGTGGGGAAAAGTACGCATGAAAATAAAATGGGAACAGGGTCATGGAACAGGATATGTCTGGGGCCGGTCTTTAGGGCTGGGGGGTATTTACTGGTTCTGTGACAGAAAAAAAATCTGCCTCGTATACTGAGTGAAATAAGGTGGACATTGGATCATGATTATCAAGAAATATTTTGTATTTCACAGCAGAATATAAGTAGAGATTTGACTGGTGGTTCAGTGGGATGCTTGGTGACATCGGTGGGTGGGCAGCTGTCTGTGGAGTCATAGAGTCTGGTTAGGATTGACCTGGGAGGTCATGTGACGCTGGAAGCTAATCCTGGGGTCACAGAGGGTAACAGGGCACAGCATTGCACTGGGGTGGTCGTCATGGCACTGCTGATTTTGCAGCCACAGATCATCTTTAGTATCGCTGCAGAGTTATGAAGATCAGTGACCTGCCTCTTTAAGGAGATGCATTTCAGTTTACCACTGAGTATCTAGTGTATCCTCCCCTTGTTTTACCTGAGCATAATCGCTCATTAGATCTATCAATTTCTTTGCCCATCTATAGAGGATTGCAGTCCAAATATATGTACAAGTGTGGTCTTTCATAATTCCATATATTCCATAAAGTTGTTATTCCATTCACTTCAATTTTGTGTGAACCTTTCAACATTTTTGAGAACGACGTAAATGTTTCTGCATCTGCCTACGATTCCGCCATAATTCACACTGACTGTGCTAGATTGATTCTGAGCACCACAGTGTAACCCGTCCCCAACCCCCCGCATGAGTATATCCCCCAGGCTGGTTTATGTTTCTCATGGAGATCACAGAATCACACTTTTACTTGCATAGAACAAGGATCTGCATTGAGATTATTATTGTTATTGAGTCAATCTCCAGTTACTGCTTTGCGGGTAACAAACGTTACCATTCACTGTAAATAACGTCTGATTTCACGGGTAAGTCATTGAAAGTATCACAGATTTTTGTTGCTTGAGAGGAAAATCTGAAACTACATGAAACTAAACTTTTTCTATATTAATCCATTTATTAACACATTTATAACAACAGTAATCTCAGCCATTGGACTGTAAAATTAAGGTTTCATTTACACTTTATATATCAGTTTGTTTAAGGTTATTTTTTCCTGCCAAATTACAGCTGTTACTCTTATAATGAAAAAGCTACATTTACAAAATTATAGCAAGCAAACCTGCAAGTAGGTTCACAGTGTGCATTCACTTAACATTAATCCAATGTCAGAGCATAGAAAGTCAACACTAGGGGCAGTGAAGAGTCAGTAGTTCATGTGAGAACAGACTCTGTGAAATGTGAAGGGTCTCCCCAGAGCTGGGTCTGGCTTTGAATCTATAGCCCTGTGGATTATAGCAGGTTATAGTGCGTTGATCCATAAATAAGTGCCCCCTCCCCATGTTGATATTTTCTGCAGGGTCTCCACCTCTCAGTGGCTCCGGCACGGTGACCGTCCTCGTCAGTGACGTCAATGACAATGCCCCACAGTTCTCCTCGCTTTCGTTCCACACCTCCGTGGCAGAGGACGCTCCCACAGGCTCCGACGTCCTGCTGGTCGCCGCTTCTGACGCTGACACAGGCCTCAATGCCGCCATCAGGTGGGGGCATGTGAGAGGGAGGTTTCCCTGGGTGCTGGGGCTTCCAGTCTGCCCCCCCTTCCACCCCGGCTGGGCTGTCCCAGGGCCTTGGGATTAGCAAACGGAGTAATGAAGATGTTAATTGGCAGTGACAGAACAATCAGTGCTCATTATAGCTTTAATAAAGCATAAAATGACTCATAATCTTTTACCTCCTGTTTTCCCACATCATTAAGTCTTTTTTTTCCATCCAAGTTTTTAATTTTTGTTTGTTTTATATGGTTATATGGAAGACCTTGCAGGGTGTATACATTGATAACTATGTAAGAATTAAAAAAATAATCTTTTATAAAATGTTACTGAGGACAGCAACACCAAAACGGAAAATAGTATGCCACATGAAAACTTAGTATGCAGTTCAACTGTAGCAAATTTTCTTGTAGAGGACACTGGATTTGTATTGCTCTGTTCTAGAAATTATCTGGCTTGAACATTCAGTAATAAAGATTAAATATTTCACTCGGAATAATTAATCATTGTTTTATATTCTGAAGAAATATAACTGTCTACTGGAATATTCTAGCACAAATGAGGGCACTATACACAGGACAGGCTTCCAGTGGTGGCCCCTAAGTGACCATTCTGGTATTTCCTCTCTTTAAATTTCTGGGTTCCCTTTTCAAACACAGTCACATGAATGGAGTATAAATTCCATGGATAATTCTTCTCACATTTTATTCTCCAGCTACAGCTTGTCAGGAGGGCACGGGCAGTTCTCCATCAACCCCACGACAGGCCAGATCATAACCAGTGCACTGCTGGACCGTGAGATCCAGAGTTACTACACACTGGTAGTGCTGGCGTCCGATGGTGGGCTGCCCCGTCCTGCCTCTGGCTCCGCCACTGTCCGGGTGGAAGTGGGCGACGTCAACGACAACCCGCCTCACTTCCACTACCACCCCTATGTCACCCACGTGCCAACACCCACCACTCCAGGTGAGTCCTGCTAACAGCAGACTCACTGCCAACCATCCCAGATAATAGTAGCCAATATCACATGATTCCTCATCAAGATAGAATTGACTCTGTACAGTAGGGGTGTCAAACCCCAGTCCTGGGGGGCCAGAGCTATCATTAGTTCTTTCCCTGTTCCACCACAAATGATTCAGCTCAAAACCTCTGTGGTAATTAGCCCAAGGAGTTGAATCAGATGTGTTAAATAATGTAATATTCTACATACAGTACAGTCTCGCTTATTTGACATAAATGGGTCGGCAGCAAGAAAAGAAAAAATGTTGGATAATGGGAGGTGATAAGACAAAGCTTATTAAATGTCAAACTATGTTATAATTTTACATGTTACCAACCTAATAATCATGTTTTACAACAAAACAACAGTAACAAAAAATTACTTAAGTTACAGAATTGTCTGAAGTTAAATACAGTGTGTACTGTACAGTTGGGGTGACTAATTAGCTGTGGTGGAGTT
This sequence comes from Pollimyrus isidori, assembly GCA_019775955.2. NCBI lineage: Eukaryota > Metazoa > Chordata > Actinopteri > Osteoglossiformes > Mormyridae > Pollimyrus > Pollimyrus isidori. Next base: position 5,682,452 of record JABFDZ020000054.1, read on the forward strand.
GGGAGCAACAGCTATCACTGCTGTGCTTGCAATTCTTGTTGGGATTTTTTTTGCTGAGGGACGTCGGATAATACGGAATGTCTAATATGTGAGACTCTACTGTATATGAATTCAATAATAATTTAGCTGATGTCGTTGTTTTATTATGCACAGGTTCCTTAGTGTTTGCTGTGACAGTGACAGATGATGACGCAGGATCCAACTCCCAGCTGATTTATTCCTTGACTGGTGGACACTCTGAGAAGTTCCACATTGACCAGGCAAGAGGCACCATCACAGCCAATGAAAAGCTGATAACCAGCAAGGAGGTCACCCTCACCGTCAGTGTGAAAGACCGTGGGGACAACCCCAAGTTTGACACAACAACAGTCACTGTCAGGTTTGCATCAGGAGGGGAATTTCCAGTCATAAAACCAGGGCAATCTGCTTTCACATTCCCTGAGAGTCAAGCAACAGGAACACTTGTTACGAAAGTGACAGGATTCTCCAAAAGGGGCGGGGATTTAACATACTATGTTGCAAGTGGAAATCTTGACAATGCCTTTTATTTGGACCAGCAAACTGGAGAATTATCCATCAAGAATGCTCTGGATTTTGAGAAAATTCAGAATTATGTGCTTTGGATCGAGGCCAGGGATCAAGGTTTCCCCCCTTATTCTTCATACAAGAAGGTAGATATAACCATTCTAGATGTCAATGATAACTATCCAGTATTTGAACAAAAGCCTTTTCAAGCCCAGCTATTAGAAAATCTTTCACCACAGAGAGTTGTTGTAGTGTCAGCAGTTGACCATGACACTGGGCCGAATGGTCAAATAGATTATAATATCATCTCTGGCAACAATGAGAACTACTTTGTAATTGACCAATCCACTGGAGAAATCCGAACCACTAGGCCTCTGGATCGAGAAAAAACAGCTCGATTTGTATTGAGTGTCAAAGCAACAGATCAAGGTACCCCTCCAAAAAGCTCCACAGTTGATGTTATCATAACAGTTCTGGATGTGAATGACAACAGCCCAAGGTTCTCCAAGATTTTCAGTGCCTCGGTGCCTGAAAGTGCACCTGTTGGCTATACAGTCACCCGTGTCACAACCTCAGACGAAGATGCTGGAGCAAACGCAGTAAGCCGTTACTCCATCTCCAGTACCAGTCTTCCTTTCGCTATTAATTCCGAAACTGGTGACATTAGCATTAGACGTCCTTTGGATAGAGAAGTCACTGATCGCTACATTGTTAAAGTATCAGCTCATGACTCTGGCTGGACTGTTAACACTGATGTCACAATATTTGTAACAGATGTTAATGATAATGCCCCCAAGTTCAACAAACCATCCTACTCCCTTGAATATCCTGAACTCACACCTGTTGGGTCAGTTGTGAATCTTGTTAATGCCACTGACCCCGATGAAGGCTTCAATGGTCAAGTGTTCTATTTCATCAGATCTCCGACTGAATTCTTCCAAATTAATACACATTCTGGGGAGATCCTCATTAAACAGCCTCTGAGATATAAGAATTCTACCATACCTGGCAATCTTAACATTAACCGCCATGATTTCATTGTAACAGCATCAGACAGGGGAGCTAAACCTTTATTGACTGAAACATCCGTCACTGTAAACATTGTGAAAAGAAATGACTACCCACCTCAGTTTGAACACTCCAGTTATTATACACCAGTTACAAAAAGCGCCAAAGTGGGAACAAATCTGATTCAAGTGAGAGCCACTGATGATAATAACTTCAGCCCAATTTCTTGGATGGAATACTCAATATCAGGAGGCAACGGCTCTAGTATGTTTCATCTGGACAGCCAGAGTGGCTGGATAACTATATCATCATTGCAGGCATCTGATGTCAATAAGGTTTTCCACATTGAAGTCACAGCTACAGATAATGGCAATCCACCACTTTCATCCAAAGCCACAGTGTGTGTCGAGGTCACCGAAGAGAACCTCAGCACACCAGAGTTTTCACACAACCATGTCACCGCCACTGTCCCGGAGAGCTTCAGCATTGGAACCACCATCAGGACGCTCTTAGCGAGAGATGTGGACAGTGCAGTGAACGGTCGTGTTAAATATGGCATCATCTCTGGGAATGAGGAAGACTATTTCTCACTGAATAGCACAACAGGAGCCTTAAGCTTAAATCAACGCTTGGACTATGAAAAAAAGAAGTCTCATACACTTAGGATTTCTGCTACTGATGGAGGTTGGATTGCAAGGACTGGCTATACCATGGTCACCATCCATGTGACTGATGTGAATGACAATCCCCCTGCCTTTGACTCTGAGGAGTACTTCCCAATCGTTCAAGAGAATGTCCCCAGTGGTACAGTAGTTATGAGATTAAACGCGACTGACAAAGACTCTGGTGCAAATGCTTTAGTAGCTTATGTAATTCAATCCTCTGATAGTGACTTGTTCACAATTGACCCAAACACAGGAATTATCACCACACAGGGCTTCTTGGATTATGAAGTCAAACAAGTGTACCATTTAACAGTAAAGGCTTTTAACGTCCCAGATGAAGACCGCTGCAGCTTTGCAAATGTCAACATCCAGCTTAAAGGGGCAAATGAATATGTCCCCCGCTTTGTGTCAAAGCTGTATTATTTTGAGGTATCTGAAGCGGCTCCCAAAGGGACAGTGGTAGGGGAAGTCTTTGCAAGTGACCGCGACCTGGGAAAGGATGGAGAAGTCCACTATCTTATATTTGGGAAGAGCCGGAAGAAAGGCTTCGGAATACACAAGACCACAGGGCAAATTTACATTATGGGCCACCTTGATCGAGAAAAAGAGGAGAAAGTCTCCCTGACAGTGCTGGCAAAGAATGCAGGATGCATAAGAGGAGCAGATATTGATGAGGTATTAGTGAACATCACCATTCTGGACGCTAATGATGCCCCTGTCTTCAGCTCAGAGGTATACAACGTGAAAGTGGCTGAAGCCCTTTCCATTGGCACTATTGTGATATCAGTCTCTGCCACGGATTCTGACTCCATTCCAAGCTGGAACACATTCTCTTATTCATTAGCGAATGATAATGATAAGATTGACTTCTCCATCAATCCTCAGAATGGTCAGGTTTCAGTAGTAGCTGAGCTTGACAGGGAGTCTGTACCTGTTTACAATGTCACCCTACTTGCTGTGGATTCCGGCTCACCTCCTGCAACTGGAAGTGCCACCTTGATTGTGACCCTGGAGGATGTCAATGACAATGGCCCCACTATTGTGACCACCAGCGGAGAGGTTTTGGAGAACCAACACCCTGGAACACCAGTCATGACCCTACAGTCCACTGACCCAGATCTACCCCCAAATCAAGGGCCGTATACGTATAGTCTGGTTGCTGCTGGTTCGTGGGCAAGCTATTTTGACCTCAGTCCCAGTGGATTGCTGTCCACACGACGAGAAATTGACCGAGAACAAGTGAGCAATTTCTTCCTTCCCATAGTAATCAGGGACTCTGGCATCCCACAAATGTCCTCCACAGGAACAGTTCACATCAGAGTTGCTGATCAAAATGACAATCCCTCAAAGTCCAGGACAGTGGCAATCTTTGTGTATTATTTTGGGACAATGTTCTCTGAGGGTTCTCTAGGCAGTGTGAAACCCCAGGATCCTGATGTTGATGATGTCTTTCGCTGTTTTCTTATCCCGGGTGGGGCGAGCATCTTTACCATCTCAGCAGACTCATGTGACCTCAGTTCCAGTGCCCGCTCCACAGATGAAACCTTTGACCTGGTAGTCAACAGCAGTGATGGTGTGCATAGTAGCGTCAACAACCAGGTGCAAGTAATTTTCATGGGCTTCAGCAACGCCACTGTTGACAACAGCATCCTGATTCGCCTCCATGTCCCAACTGTAAAGACCTTCCTCACTAACAGCTACCTGGCCTTTCTGCAAGTGGCTAACTCACAACTAGCTGGCCTTGGATCGAATGTGCAGGTCTATGGAGCTTTTGAACGAGATAGCCAGACCTATGTGATGGTGGCAGTGAAGAGGGGCTACAACCAGTATGTTCGCCCCAGTGGCGTAGCCACATTCTTCCAGAGCATTAAGGATGTTCTCCATCGTAAGAGTGGAGTAGAAATTGATGAAGTAGACTATGATCCATGCACCTGCAACCCTTGCCAGAATGGGGGTTCCTGCAGGAGGCGTCTTGCTGTGGGGCCTGAGATGAAGGTAGAGGAGAGCATGCCCGTTATACTAGTTTCTAACCAGCCCTTACAGCCCTACGCTTGCAGCTGCCTGCCTGGTTATGCAGGGATGCTGTGCGAGGCTGATATCGATGAGTGCCAGCCAGCTCCTTGCCACAATGGTGGGACCTGCCACAATCTTGTGGGCGGGTTCTCCTGCACATGCCTCGAGGGCTTCACCGGAATGGCCTGCGAGCGAGACATCAATGAATGCCTGTCCAAGCCCTGCCGGAATGGAGCACTCTGCCAAAACTACCCCGGATCCTTCAAATGCCAATGTAAATCAGGATTCACAGGTATGCTTTGTCTCTACACTACCTTGTTCATTATTAATGGATTGTAATGCGCCTTTTATCTCAATAGCTACTATATTTGGTTATGATTGTACCTGAGTAGCAAATGAGTTACTACTACATTAATAAGGAACTGTATTGTAAAGTGTGTTGAAAATATTGCCTGTGCGTGTGGTTTGCATATTCTCCGTATGTTCTGTGTGTGTGGTTTGCATATTCTCCCCATGTTCTTTGTGTGAGGTTTGCATGTTCTCCCCATGTTCTCTTTGTGGTTTGCATGCTCTCCCCATGTTCTTTGTGTGTGGTTTGCATGCTCTCCCCATGTTCAGTGCATTTTATCTGAGATTCCATCCCACAGTCCAAATATATGCTGTTAAATTAATTGGTATCTATGAATTGTATGAACCACAGTGTATAATCGTGTGTATGTGAATGTGTTCATGTATATCACTGTCGTCAAACTCCAGTCCTGGGGGGGCTGGTGCCCTGCACATTTGCCCTCATTTAACACGCCAGATTCAACTCCTTCTGCTAATTACCACACAGCTCTTGAGCTGAATCTGTGGAACAGGGAAAGAACTAAGCTACACAGGGCTGCGGCCCCCCAGGGCTGCAGTGAACTAAGCAACACAGGCCTCCGGCCCCCCAGCACTGCAGTTTGACACCCCTGTTGTATGTGCTCTGTGACGGCCTGCCATCCCATCCAGGGTGCCCCACAGCCCTGTGCTCCGGGCTCCAGGCCCATGTGACCTTGTCTTGGATAAGTGGTTAGAAGATAGATAGATTGATACATGTTTATTTCAAGTTATTTGCGATATTGATTCGTCTTGCCTATGTCCCAGATAAAATCCCAATATAGTTCAATCCTCAGTAAAAATCCTGAACCGTGAAATTTTGGGCAGCGTGTGGAAATTACTATAACCATTTCCAAAATGACTTGCACAGTCTACCCTTCACACTTTTCCCAGTTATACAGCTGGATATTATTAGTTAAGAGATTTTAACTCTTAGCTCAAATGTTTTTTCAGAAGATTTCTTGCGAGTTCCACCTGGCACACCTTTAGTTAAAGGTCTGTCATCGATTTCTCAATATTTAACGATCAAGTGCAGTTCAAATAATTCATAGTATTCTTGGAATCAATTGACTTGGTTTCGTATAACAAATAACATCAGTTCAAGTTCCAAGTAATTTACCTCATCATTGAGACAGTGAGCGAAAGGCTGCAGCATCCACACCAAAATATGTTTGGGGGTGTTTTCCCAGTATGACCGTGTTGACTTGTGTAGCTTCATTCATCCTAATTTGTGTCGTATTGTTCGGTGATCCAAGGTAAATCATGTGAGTCTGCAATCAACTACTGCGAATGCAATCCTTGTTTTAATGGCGGATCCTGTCAAAGCAATGTGGACGGATATCGCTGTCATTGTCCATTCGGTAAGTGGTAATTGCTCTAATCGGCTAGACCTTCAGCTTTTGGCTTGCCTGCATGGAACAACTGCCAAAAATTATCATTTCTAACCTGGTTGTAGGCCAGGGTAATGAAGACTGTCTGCCTGAGTTCATTTGGGTCAGAGGAGCAACAGCTGCCATTAGCTGACAGCAGGTCTTGTAAAGCCATTTGAGCTAAAAGGATGGTTTTGTTTTACATCTGAACGCTAAGCTATGTGGTCAGTTTTGAAAGCCTTCTGTGTGCAAGTGTGACATCATGTCCTATTCTCTGTCATTCACCTGTCTTGAATAGTCTTCAAATATTTGTGTTTATAGACAATTTTTTTTCCAAATAAACAGATATTCATGTGCTAATGACATGTTTATGAATAGTTCAATAGATAGCTTGAAGATCTGATATAAAAGACAGAGTTAGCTTCAAATCAGTCACTCAGTCATGCGTTTTAAGTTATTTAGCATTTGAGCTTAAAGGAATGCTATGTTCATTTTGTAGTCATCATGAATTATTCACCATTATTATTCCAAAGGTGTCTTTGGAAAGAATTGTGAACTTAGTAGCTACAGCTTTGAAGAACTGTCATACATGGAGTTCCCTGCTCTGGACCCAAACAACAACTACATCTACATGAAGTTCTCCACCATCCAAAGCCATGCCCTTTTACTGTACAACCATGACAACCAGACCGGGGAGGAGGCGGAGTTTCTTGCCCTGGAAGTGTTCGAGGGCCGTATGCGCTTATCTTTCAACTTGGGAAGTGGCACCTTCAAACTTATGACCATGAAGAAGGTTTCTGATGGCCAGTTCCACACAGTCATTGCCAGAAGAGCTGGAATGGTGAGAAGACCGTTCATTATGTCCTTCAGAGGTGGATTGTTTCCAGCCAGAAAGTAAAAACGCAGACCAAGATTTTGTTTCAACCAACCAGTCGAGTACTATGTGACTGTAGCTTTTTATACTCAACTGGTTGGTTGAAACAAAATCTTGGTCTGGATTTTTACTTTCTCGACCTGAACTATCCACCTCTGAAATCACTCATCGTGGTTCATTAATATCCTGATGTTATTATAAAGAATACTGTAGGTCAAACTTATTCTTTGTAACTTGGGAAACAGGTAAACCATTAACCAACACTGAGGTCTCATAATGTGGTTTCAGGTCTGCATTGCTAGGAGTGAAATAAGACAGTTTTTAATGTTTACATATGTGTATGGATGTCAGTATATGTAGGACATTTCCCAAATTTTCCCACTGGTGCAAAAGTGATCGTTTTTCATGGGTGTCTCAGTATCAATGTGTAACTGCCAAAGCAGTAACTCGGTAAGGATAGCATGTAATTCTGCTGGCCCGCCTGACACAGTCACAGTCACATGTGTTTATCCAACTGAAGAGTACGTGTCTCATTAAAATGGTCAAAAAATGCAACATTCAAAAGCCCAATTCCATAATAAATCAACACTGTGAAAGTTCAAGTGATTCATTTTCATGAATGCGACCATATGTATACCATATGCAAATGGAATCCATGAATCACAAATTTTATCATAAACTCGTTATGTACTATAAGTTCATTTCATGCTTGGGTAGTATCTGTGCTTTTCATACTGTCATAACCTCTAGACATTTCACCCCAGTATGGTATATGACAGGATTAAAAAAAAATTCATAAATCACTGTAGGCTTCTGTAAGCTGGAGAGTCAGGGAGCCTAAAGGGGCTCAGTGTGGACTGAACATGACTCTTTGTTGTTTAAAAGATCACCCTTTGTTTATTGAAATCACTTTACATTTTCGTTTTCACACAACACACCACGTAACCGCCACCAGTGTGTGTGGGAAGCGCATTTAACCGAACTGCTGATAGCCGTGCAAAAGTAAATACATACGAATTGGAGCAAGATCGCTGCTGTATTTTATATGAAATATTAGTCTTGCATGCAATTGATATCCACAAGCAAATTGTTTCTTATCCACTTCCAAATAGTTCTTCTGTTGTTTAAGTTCCCTGTTGTAATAAATTAGTTTCATTTTGTATTTGTATTTTCCATCAGTTAAAAAAAAACAGTTGCAACTATATTTCGGATAACTTCATTTGAGTGTTTGATTCCTTTCGTGCAATTGTGTCTGTGTGTCTGTTCCAGTCTGCTTCCCTAACTGTGGACCAGTGCACCGAGGACCAGGACCCGGGATTCTGCACAATCAGCAGCATGGCCTTGCACAGAGACTGGTAAGGGGGCCGCTCAGACACAGGCCTCGGAACAGCTGTCAGCGTTCAGTGAGAGAAGGACGCCGAGTCCGAGGGCCTTGACAAGCTGGACAATGAGCAGAACTGTGGAGCCCATTGTGACTGACCCGACTGTCACATAAGCAAAGGCTGCGGCTTGAAGCGTCGGGTGCCGCGGGGGTGCGGCAGCCATTGTGCTGCTGTCAGCCAGTGGATCAGCGACAGTGTGTGGCAGCCTGAGCGCCAGTGTGGGCCTTGTCGTTGCCCGAGAGGCCAGTGTGGGCCTTGTCATTGCCTGAGCGCCAGTGTGGGCCTTGTAGTTGCCCGAGAGGCCAGTGTGGGCCTTGTCATTGCCTGAGACGCCAGTGTGGGCCTTGTCGTTGCCCGAGGCGCTAGTGTGGGCCTTGTCGTTGCCCAAGAGGCCAGTGTGGACCTTGTCGTTGCCCGAGAGGCCAGTGTGGGCCTTGTCATTGCCTGAGACGCCAGTGTGGGCCTTGTCGTTGCCCGAGGCGCTAGTGTGGGCCTTGTCATTGCCCAAGACGCCAGTATGGGCCTTGTCATTACCCGAGATGCTGACCCCCGGCTCCTCTTTGTGCCTGGCAGGGTGCTGGATGTGCGTCCCAACCGGCTCTCGGTGGGGGGCATGCGATCCACAGAGCCCCTCCTGCGCCGGCCGGGGCAGGTCGCCTCTCATGACTTTGTGGGCTGCGTCATGGAGCTGGCCGTCAACGGGAACCCCCTGGAGCCAGGCCAGGCCCTGGAGACCCATGGAATCACAGACAGGTTTGGGGGGGTCGGCTCCACAGGGCTCATGCTCTGCATTCAGTCTCCCATCGCGGCCTGACATTTAACATAAATCATGCCCTAAGCTATCATTCAGTGCTGCCTCACTGAATGGTGTTAAGCACTGAGCATCCCCTCGCTGCACAATATGTAATGGTTGTCATTTATTATTTACTCAATGACCACAATTTAGCTTTCAGTGACACATCACTACGTGGCATTTAGCATTTAGCGTCTCCTCACTCACTGGCCTATTTATCACCTGTCTGTCTCCTGTCATTTAGCATTTAGCATCTCCTCATTCAGAATGCCCTCATTGCTGAACTCTACACCCATCGTTACAGATGCGCCAGGATGGAAGGAGCATGTGCAAATCAGCCGTGTCACCACAGTGGCACGTGTGTTGATCGCTGGTCTTGGCAACAGTGCCATTGTGTGGAGGGATTCACCGGGAAGTACTGCGAGAGATGTAAGCAACTATCTATTAGGTTTGGAGTTCATCTGCCTGTGTGTGTGGAACACAATTACTGGGTCCAGAGCTCATTGGCATTGACGTGGGAGTGGGACTTCAATATTTGGGTTCAGGCCTCATTGACTGTGTCAGTGTTCTTTTATATAGATGAGTGACTGGGTTCAGAATTCATTGACCCCTGTCTCTGTATGGTGCATGAATGGTTGGGTTCAGAGCTCATTGGCTACTATGTCTGTGGTTCATCTGCAGTCATGAGTGCAGACACAGCTCTGTCCCTGAACGGCTACGGCCGATTGGACTACTCTCTGAAACCCGGAAGGAGGCGTGACATCCTATTGGCAGAGACCCTGCGGAGCCTGGTGAAGGACCCCGCCCCCAGCCCAGCCGACCCAAGCAGTCTGGAAATCCGATTTCGGTCACGGAGCATGACAGGGACCTTACTCCATGTGCAGGAGAGTAGTAATTACACCACAGTGAAGGTGAGAAAAATCATAAAGCCACCACTGCCTCCTCTGCAACCGTACTTTGACTGGATCCTACATTTTTAATTATCTACAACTCTGACTAGTCCAACAGCATCACTACTAATCCTAAAAACTGATTGACCAAACAATACTACCTGTAACTAATAATACATTTATATTCAGTCATATTCTTAGCCCTGTTTCCTGTCCATACCCCCTATTCCTCATTCCAGTCTGCATGACTATCCCCATTCCAAACTGTAATCCCAGTTTCTCTTGCCTCCCTCGTTCTCACTTCCCCATTAGTCCAATTCTCCTTTCTAAGGAGGGCCAGGATTCACCCATTCGCATCGGTGCACTGGATATAATTTTACAATGAAGTCGGGATGCATAATTTCTGACATCTTTGCTTCGATAGAATCCAATTCATTAATATATAAATATTAATTCAGGCCTCATGCTTTTACTATTTAGAAATGTTATTTTACCCAGTAATTTCATATCTTGATTGATTCCCCCTCTCTAAACTGCTCCTCCAGCACACTCTCATCTTCAGTTCTCAACTGCTGTGACTGTTTGTATTATATTGAATTTTATAGCATCATATTTATTTGCATTGCGTCGTATCCCTTTGCATTGCATCGTATCACTTTGCACCGCATTCCATATCATCTAAGGCATCTTCCAGCTTTCAGCTTTAAAGAAGCTCTGAAAATCATAATGTCCTGGTCAAGTATTTGTAATTTCTACACCATATTTAATCAGGCCTCAGCAAGGCTTAACATGGCTATGCTACCATTTCTGTGAGGATAATCATCAGCATCGCATTCCAGTTTATCAGAATACAATACTCAGTTTTCACACATCAGAAAACATCCAGCATCAAAGAGTATTTTTAATGTGATATGAAACCTAGAAAGGAATTTAAAATTATTTCCAAAACAATTAACATACTTCAGATTATAATTGCTAGTTACACATCTGACTTTGTGGTATTGCATGTTAATTAAAATATGCGCTATAACCACAGTAACCATGGTTTAATTGCAGTCAGTGGTAAAACTAGGGCAAAAATGGGATTCCTCAAAACTGTTAAGAGAACCACAGTGCCATTTAATGTGGGATACTGGGCAGTCCTAGAAAAGTATAGAGGTTGGAATTCCATTACCTTGGCACAGACTTCTTTGCATGTTTTTTACATTATTTTTGATGCTAATATTTACATAACCGATTGTATCTTTGACCAGCCGCATTACACAGAGCGAATCAGGTTGGAAAGCAGGATGTGTTTGATCTGCATGAAGCCGTCGCAGTAACTGACTGCAGCCCTCTTTTTTTATGTCCAGCTGAAGAACGGACATCTGCTGTACATCTCGGATGCCGGCGTCGGGGGCAAAGTGGAGAGGACGTTAACAGAAAAGGCGGTGTCAGACGGCCAGTGGCACACTCTTCTGCTTCTGAAGCACCAGTTGGCCACTTCACTCCGAGTTGACAACAGCCCACCCAAGGAGATCCTGCATCTCACCCAGGACTTTGGGGGGGTTAATGTCCTAACGCTCTCCCTCGGGGGGGTCCCCTCAGAGTCCGTTCAGAAGGACGGCTCAGGTGAGTCAGTTATCAATGAACCTGATGTGGACTTCAAAGCGCTCTTTTGAAACACCACTGAGGAACAATGCAGAGCTATATTTATACCAAAATGACAAACAGAAATCCATGAAACATCTTCCAGCTGGAATTGACACTCAACTTGCGTACGATGTTGTATCAATTAAATTTCAAAACGACATTCCCAGTATTTCCCTAATGACTCTGTTCCTGGTATTGTTAAGGAAACAATCTGGCCCTGTCACATATTTTGAAAAGAGATTAACTCCATTTGGTCCGGATGCTTCATCCCGGGCCGGCATCCAGGGCGACCTCCCTGTCTCTTACCGGCTCTTCCTCTCTTCCAGGCTTTGATGGCTGCATAGCGTACGTGAAATATAATGGGCAGATTTTGCCCTACAGCGGAGACCATGATGTGGTCACCATCTCCAGGACGCACCCATCAGTGCAGGTGGGCTGCCGTGGGCCTGACGTGTGTGCCAGCAACCCCTGCCAGGCCAGCCTGCTCTGCGTGAACCACTGGTACAGCTACCGCTGCACCCCCCCAGGTGACTGCGCCTTGAGACCCTGTCAGAATGGGGGCAGCTGTGAGCCTCAGGACCCTTATGGATTCACCTGCACCTGTACAGAATTCTTCACGGGACGGACCTGCCAAATTCCATTGGCTTGCCTGGGCATTGAATGCCCCCAGGGCACCCACTGTGAAATGGCCCCAGGTGGGGGCTTCGTCTGCAGCCCGTCTCCCACAGAGGGAGGACTCATGCCCGCCTGGGCCATCCCAGCCATTACGGGGGGCTGTGCTTCGGCCCTGGCGCTCCTGGTACTGGGCCTTATTCTATGCAACTGTTTGCGGAACCGCCGGACCAGTGAACCGAAGGGAACAAAGACGCCTGAGGAAGAGGAGGAAAAGAAGAAGAAAGGCAGTGAGAATGTGGGATACAATGATCCAGACAGCACACAGCCATATGTGGACGACATGGCTGTGCGTAAGCAACCCGAGGGCAACCCCAAGCCCGACATCATCGAGAGGGATAACCCCTATCTGATCTACGATGAGGCCAACCTCTCGCATGGGAGTGGAGCGGTACCAGGGGCCAGGCCTGAGGCGGAAATGGAGCATTATGACATCGACAATGCCAGCAGCATCGCCGCCTCAGATGCCGACATCATCCAGCACTACAAGCAGTTTCGTAGCCATGCTCCTAAGTTCTCAATCCAAAGACATAGCCCTCTGGGCCTGGCCCGGCAATCGCCCATGCCATTGGGAACGGGTAGCTATGGGTACCAGACCTCGTACGGGCAGACCCTGAGGTCCACACCCCTCAGTCATGCCACCAGTCCTACCACTGCCCCCCTCTCTCGACATAGCCCAGCTGCCTTTACTAAACCATCAACGCTCTACCGGCACAGCCCTGCCCGGGAGTTCACCCTGGCACGCAGAGAGAGCAGCCCCCTGGACCACCATAATGAGGCCTTTCAGTATGCCACACGTCTGGGCCGGCGAAGCAAGAGTCCCCAGACCATGGCGGGCCAGGGCTCAAGACCCAGCAGCCGCATGAGGCAGCCCATCGAGCAGCTCCCCTTAGAGACAGGGCCCCCCGTGGGGCTCACCATCGACGAAGTGGGGAGGCTTAACACACCCCGGCCTCGCAACCCCAGCATCTGCAGCGCCGACCATGGGCGCTCCTCCTCCGAGGATGACTGCCGGAAGCCGCTGGCCCGTGGGCGGAACCCTGCCGACGGCATCCCTGCCCATGAGTCTTCCTCTGAGAGTGAGTCACATGACTCCTTCACCTGCTCCGAGATGGAATACGAGCGTGAGAAACCCAGCTATGGCTCCCGGGTGCCCAAGCTCTCCCAGGTCAACGAGTCTGACGGGGACGACGAAGATTATGGCGGCCGGCTCAGACAGCGACGCTACTCAAACCGCCGACCTGAAGGTGTGGGAGGTGGTCCCCAGGTACCAGTAACCGAGCACCACACCCTACCCTACAAAACGGGCCAACAAGCTGGGGCCTTCAACTGGGACAGTCTGCTAAATTGGGGACCAGGTTTCAGCCATTATGCAGATGTATTCAAAGACCTGGCTCTCCTTCCTGAAAAAACAGCTGGGAAAGACATTGAGATGCAGACCGCTGATGGGGCCACGTTCATCCAGAGCAACGCAGAGGTGGAGCGATATTTGTAAAATTTTATTTATATTAGCCTCTCGTTTCACGGGCTGTTGCTGAAACGAGGAGGACTGACGCGGTGCAACTCGTGAAAGAGGACTTGTTTACATTCCCTCCTGATCTCGGAAACATGGTTACGTTCTTTCCGTTTTCCAAACCCGCACCTGAATCCGCGTCTCCTAAAGAATCTCGCCAGGCAATTTTGATAGGTGACCAATGGCATCTGTTTAAAAAATCAGTCTGTCCCATAATGTCCGATCCCTGTAAAAAACGCCTTGGCATGTTATGTATGCATGTCACGTGCTTTTTAAAATGTCTGCTTAAACTTTTTTCGCTTCTTTTTTTAATGAAGCTGATACGATACATTCAACAGTGAAAACAAGCACATGGGTTTTATCTGTCACACCTGAACTGCTGTACACATCCCGTGGCGTGGAAGGAGAATGTTCCTTAGCTTACCGTTAAATCCGTCACACAGACACTAAAGCCACTTATAACCCTTATCCAGAGTGTTTTCGCTCAAAAAAGGGCTTGAGGGCCTGGCATGGAGGATGACCTGTAGTCCCCTGCATCTTTGACGATTCGTTCTGAAGGTGTGATAATGCTGGTGGAAGGAACCGGGGGGACGGGGTGAGAATCACCCCCCATGCCACGGGGTCACCCCGTGTCAGAAACATGGGGGTGGGGTGGGCCGCGAAATGACCCCAGACCACCCAGCAAGCTCTCCTGCACGCTCCCTCAAGAGAGCAACTATCGTCAACCTTGTGTTTTCACAGAAGTGATCACTTTCGCTCTTGCGTTCTACAACAGCTAACTGTCACGTCTCTTTATTGATGTTTTCTTACTTTCAGGGAAAGTAAGGCAATGTGTGTGTTTTTTCAAAGACGAGTTACTTATGTAACGGCCATTATTCCACTTTACAAAGCCTACTGTGTGCTTTGTGTGTGTTAAAGCCAATAACAATAAAAAACAGTTAAAACTGACAGCTTTAATATATGTGTGGTATTGGGGGGGAAGCAGGGAAGTCAGATTTAATCAGGTATGTTATTGAGGTAACGTTTATGCGCTTATTTTCTTTCTAAACAAAAAAACACCCCTTGCACGGAGATTACCATTTTCTGGGAGGTACGACAGCATTTACCATTCTCAGGGGCCTCGTTCTGATACAAGTTTTTAGCTCACGCTGGTCCTGCGTTATAAAGACACAAGATCAGCTCAGAAAATGACAGAACGGGTCCATTCTGAGCCTACAGGGCTTTCTTGCATACCAGCGATGGAGCAGGATTCTGCCAAGCGTATCAAAAGATTGTTTAAAAAAATCACCAAGATAAATCTCTGTGACTGAAATTCCTGTCTACACACCCTAAGCTATTTATGCTTAGTGAAATGAAACAAGAAATATTGGAATTCTTCTTTTGATTTACACCATTGTGCTGTCCTTTGAGATACAGTGACACACATAGTGAGAGAGACGCTTGACATCTGCCCACATCCTCAATCAGCAATGAAGCAATCAGTATCCAATCTAGCAACTCGCAAGTAGTGGACGTTTAGGGGCATGAGACATGAAAACAAAGAAATGAAAAACAAATGTGGATCTACAGGTACAAACACCAGTCCTTCCCCTCAGAAGACTGTGGCTCAGGCAGGTGGGTGCTGGCCGTCCCTGCCGGGTGCTCTCCTGCTTTCAAGAGCGAGGAGTTTCATCTTCATGTGTGGTGAAAGTTAACGTCTGAAGTGAGGGTGCATTTCAAGCTGAAGAATGGTGAATGTTTTTGTGTCCAACATGGACTTTGAAAAATATCTTCAGCCCAGAGACCTAAACGTGCGCCAAGTTCATTTCCACGTACACATCCGCAACACGTGGCATTTTACCTGCGTTATTTTGTGTGAGGTTCTGAGCCCATCTAGACCTTACATGTGGCATTTTACCTGCGTTATTTTGGGTGAGGTTCCGAGCCCATCCAGACCTTACATGTGGCATTTTCACTGCGTTATTTTGTGTGAGGTTCCGAGCCCATCCAGACCTTACATGTGGCATTTTCACTGCGTTATTTTGTGTGAGGTTCCGAGCCCATCCAGACCTTACATGTGGCATTGCAGGATACCAAATGAAGGTCCTGCCACTGCGTTTGGTGACTTAGACCATTTAAGTAAAATATACAATTTCCCTTCTTTTTTGATCATTAAAAGAAAACTGTTTCAAAAGGTTCTGTTCTGTTTTCTGTTTTATATTAAGGTCTCGTAAGTTACTTTAGCAGTTTAATTTATGCCTTGATGATTAAAACAGAAATATTTCCCTGCTACACCCTAATGTACCTCTCCGAGGGGAGACTTGTCATTGTGTGTAAACATTTCTTTTCATAAGTGGTTTTACTGTCCCTGGGATCGTACAATGAAACTTCACAGTGAATCTTAGTCTGCCTTTCGGCATTCAGCACGGGTATTATTTACTCCCTGGTTGACAAATTATGTTTTGGAAACATTTATACGATTAAAAAAAAGTTCTCTTTTTGCATATAAAACTTTTGGGAATTAGGAAATCTTATCATTTAACATACGCTCAACCCTCTTATTCTTCTACAGTTTTCAGATCAAAAAACTATCAAGAATAAATAATATTTTTATCTTAACAGTTGTGGTTTAACAAAGAAAGAACTTTTTTGTAACGTGTAAAGCGCTTCCAGCTGATGCTTCTCTGGCAAGGAGATGGTTGCAGTTCATCTGGTAAAAATGCTTTATTCTGTCATAATGGTTGGTGGGGGGGAGCTGTGGTTCCTTTCAAAAGAGGTCAGACAATACCAACAGCATGATTACATCCCACCAAGAACCTTAAAGCCACAGTACAAATCGTAGTAAATGAGTTAGTAGTTTTGGTTTTGCGCTCTGATGCACCACCAATACTTGGGCTGCCCTCCC
Source organism: Pollimyrus isidori (assembly GCA_019775955.2). Taxonomy (NCBI): domain Eukaryota; kingdom Metazoa; phylum Chordata; class Actinopteri; order Osteoglossiformes; family Mormyridae; genus Pollimyrus; species Pollimyrus isidori. The sequence goes on from JABFDZ020000054.1 coordinate 5,699,036, forward strand.
AGTGACATGGGAGACCCATGATTGGCTGATGCTTCCCGTATGGCCAGATGGTGCAGATGTCTGCCGTCAAATCGGAAGTCGCAAAACTCTGGATTGGAAGAGCTGCGTGATGCACAATCTCCCTCCGCACGTGACACAATCCGCAGGAATAACACAGCCCCATCTTGACAAGACTTCACCAGTGGTGCTCTTCAGGGTCTGAACATCTCAAAGACTTTCTATAAAAGTTAATAACTGGAATATCCACTGTATAAAACAAAAATCTCACAAAATCGTATTACAAAAACTTTTGTTTTTTAACTTTTTAAAAAAGTTTTTGTCACAGATAGATAAAAAAAACACTCCCAGAAGCCTTGAACGGTCTATTTCAAATATATACCGTATAGGTAGAAACCAAATATATTCTTATAGCTTTGTAAGGAAAATAAGTTACTGATTCAAGTTAGAAATCAGTCCTGATCACCCATCATTTGCTCCAGATCACTATTACATCTCATGAACCGCTATACACAGGCAACATACTTTGTTATTATGAATCATTGCATTTAAGCCAATTTTTTTTTACATTATAGCCTTCATGGCTGTGTGTTCGTAAGTACGATTTGTTTGTAAGTTGGACCTTGGTGACCCGGGTAGTGCATGTATATTTTTCGCAGGCGAGTGGCATCCCGTCCTGGGTGTAGCCCCGGTACGTGCCCCATGCTGCCTGGAACAGCCTTCAGGTTCCCCCGCAACGCTAAGCAGGGTAAGCGGGGCGCAAGATGGATGGATGTCCCAGGGCCGCACCGCCATTACACAGCCTGCGCATTTGTAGAGGAACGGTAATTAATCATAGGCAAACAAACGTCTTTTCTCTATCTAATGGAATGCGTAAGTCTTGGCACATGTTTAAAGGGAATAGATTTCCACAGTAGTAATTGTTACCTAAGAGGGCCTGGCCGTTTCCGACAGCCGCTTAATCTCCACTCGGCTTTTCCCATGCCTCAGTGTCCTTCTTAGACCTTTTATCTTTCTGCTGTGCAGAAGCTCTAATGGTCATATTCAGGACAGGGCCTCCACGAACCACTTCCCAAAATCCTGCCTGTATTCCTCCTTACTTACCATCAGTTTTAAGGTAGTCTGGGCTGAATGTAAGTGAAGAAAGATAAAGTCCATTTAAACTCGGGTACCTTAAATCTTACAGGTTACCCAGATAAGCACAAAATCCAGCTTGTGATGCAGACCCATGATGGCAAAACTATTTTACTTTTGGTCTGTCTGCTTAAAGTTGAAATGTGGCATTGCAAGAAGGTCTACGATTTTTATCATATTGTGCACAGATGTAAATAGTCGCTAGAGCATGTCAGTGCTTATTCAGAAGGAATCCAGGCCAAAAGAGAGCTTCATAATATTAAACCACAAACATGCACATGACAAGCAGGTACGGAGAATGGATATATGGATTTTTTGTTAATGAATATAAAAACTTTAACAAGGTACACTTGCCATGTGTCTGATAAAAATCAATTTTAATATAAATATTTAACATTTATTTTAATATTTAAAATAAAAGGTATATTTTTAGTTTTTGTGTATGTGGTCAATGTTCAATATAAAGCAAAAAAAATATGTGAAACCAGTTATAAAGATGATGCCCCTCTTAAAGCAAGCCAATCTGTGCATGCATTTCAGCGTAGACCTCATGTTGACTACCACATTAATACCATAGATTTATCCTGTGAAGACCTGATCTTCCTTTAGAAAAGTAAAAAGAAAATAAAAAAAGAATAAACATCATTAACAATTCAAAGCTAACCAATTATTAGACAGTAAATATAGGCCTGATTAACTCAAATTGCTTCCATGTTGTTATTATTTTTATATATTTTTACATTCTGTTTTATTTTATTAGAGTTTTGAAGATATCAACATTTGTTTGGGGTTAGCTTCAGTTGAAAATTTCCTCACCGATTAAAACTGAGTAATTAAAATTATGGACAAATATGAATTATTGTGCAAACTGTTACATCTGTTTCGGTTTATATGGTACAAACTATGTTCTGTAATCCTTGTTACCTTAGTTGTAAAACCCAAGTGAATGTGTAGTACACTGATTAACTCTTAGATGGAGAGTGTATGTGAAAGTGATTACTCACATTTTTATTTAAAGGGTTTTGATCTGTATCAGTTCTTGGGGGCACTTGTTTCATGCGTGTTTTTCCCCTGTCATGGAGATGGAAGTAATTATATTCTGCTTGCAACTAGGTAAATTCACGGCTACTTCTAAAGACCCAGTTTGACCCAGTAAGTCCAAGAGTTGCAGTGTCACAGGAAGGGGAGAAACGTGAGCTGAAGGATTCAATAAAGTCCAACAGAAACTAAACAATTCTAGAGGTAAACGGTGTATAGAGTAACACACCTGTGATGGCAGGCTGTGATATTAGCTACACGCTAATACTCATGTGGGGCTGTACTAATGAGCTATGCTCACAGCTCAGAGCTTCATGCCATGATGTGCCAATCTGTACAATTAATGCTTTCTCAAGAGTGACAGAGGCGTCTAAAGCAGCTGTAGGCAGCCCCGAGCCTGCAGTGCCAGTGACCCACACGTTTTCAATCCATCCAGGATCGGGGTTGCCTACCCCTAGTCTAAAAGCAGGCAGAACTTGACTCATCAGGTGTGCTCTCCTTGAGAAAACCTTAAATTGATGCACATCGGCCTTTATTCATTGAATTCTGATTGCTTTGGCCAATAGAATAATTTAAACAAATGCATTTTGGTATAAAGGCCCGTACTTTGTATTTAACAGGGTTAGAAATATTCTTTTGGTTGCAGCTCCTTACAAAAGTGAATCCCTAGCGCGTACTGCTGATGAGGCGAGCGTACCTCCTGGGCCAGGGAGCAACATGCGGTCATGCTCCTAGTGCACTGGGCTCTGTTTTCAATCAGGAACACAAGGTGGGGATGCAGGAGTTTTGGGCCAAAAGCTGCTTTTATAGCCCAGTTATGGAGATGATGTGATGAACCTGAGTGCTGAGCCTGTTAGAGCCACGGATGTTTTTATACACGAAAACCCACAATTAATCCCGACTGGTCTACATAAAAATCATCTCTAGGTTCATAATCCATACTTATATTCAAAACTCACTTCGATGTAATGAATCATGTGAAGGAACCATTTCACAAAAATATGTGTGTAATGCGACTCCATTGGACAATTCGTTGGGTGAAAAAAGTATTTTCTGCTTGAATTTGTAAAACATTTCAATATGAGTCATGGACCACTCAGTTTTAAACTTGACTGTGACTGATTTGTCACATGTAAAGGCCGGGGGGGGGGGGGGGGGGGGGGGGGGGGGGGGGGGGGGGGGGGGGGGGGGGGGGGGGGGGGGGGGGG
>JABFDZ020000054.1:5808028-5818925 GCA_019775955.2 Pollimyrus isidori
TGGTGAGCCCATTGGAGGGGGGACCCACATGCCTTGTTCGGGCTGTGCCCGACCAGGCCCCATGAGTGTAGGCCTGGGCACCAGGTGCTCGCCATCGAGCCCCACCCTCAGGCCTGGCTCCAGGGGGGGTTCCCCAGTGACCCACGTCCGGGCAAGGGAAAACGTGATTCCAATATTTTTTTCATCAAAGGGGGTCTTGTGAGCCGCACTTTGTCTGGTTCCTCACCCAGGACCTGTTTGCCTAGTAAGCCCCGGGCAACTTAGCTCCTGAGATCATTGGAACACGCAAACCCCTCTACCACGATAAGGTGTCAGCTCCAGGAGGGAGGGTCCAAAGTCATAATGAAATAAACTGAAGTTACAAAATTGTCTTGCGTGTGGGCTCCTGACCCCTCACAAGCTTGAATAGGACAAGCAGTTACTAAAGTTAGATAAACATTTAATGGGTTCTTTTTTTCTTATTTTAAGATGCAAGAAAAATGTAATCCTTGTGGTCTGCTGTTGCCATTTTCATTCATTCCACAGACAAAATGTTATAGGGAATTATTTAATTTAAGTGAATGTATAAATCCATTTTATGTGACCTCTGGAAAAAAATCCAGGTGAACAGGCCACATGGCATACCGCCATATCAGAAATATCAGAGTCCAATAAAATCACTGTTTGCATGATTGCCGAAATGAAACCGTCACCGCAAAGCCAATGGGACAGCACTTAGTGTAACCTTTTTCATATTTATTTCTGGGTGTTCATGTGACCCTTCCTGAACTCAATGGGCAATAAAATATGAAACAATACACACATATCAGTTCAAATTATTTGTGTTGGGGGCTGGAGGAGCTAGTTTCAGACTCGTTGTTCAAGTCTCAGGTTCAAAAGTGAGTTGTACTGGAAACCCAAAAAGACCAGTCATTCTGTAGGTGCAAACAGTCAAGTAAACGTTAACAGTATCTTCAGTAGTATTAATATGCCTCATCCATAGCATATAAATGAAAAGTGGTGGAAATGTGATGAAGATTACATAGATACATCTTTCCTGTTGGTAAATATATGTCTCTGCAGACTCGAGTAGTGGGGATGTCGAAAGGTGATGTGTACAGTAGATCAGATGTGCAAAAAGGTCATTTCTATTACCTGAAAATGCTGCCATCCATCTATCCATGTATTTTCTCCCGCTAATCCGAGGTCGGGTTAGCCCTACCTCCTTGGCCACTTCCTCCAGCTCCTCTGGGGGAATCCCGAGGCATTCCCAGGCCAGCCAAGATACATAGTCCCTCCAGCGTGTCCTGGTTCTTCCCCGGGGTCTCCTCCCAGTGGAACATACACAGAACACCTCACCAGGGAGGGGTCCAGAAGGCATCTAAAGCAGATGCCCAAGCCATGAAAATGCTGCCAATAATCGTTATTACAGAAAAAGATCAGGGGTGAGTTTCCGAGAGCCTTTTTAACTCTACGTTGTTCATAACTTGTTAAAGATCTTTTAACATAGAATTTACAAATGACGTAGCGTAAAGAAGGCTTTGGGAAACTCATCCCAGATCTTTTAGGTTAGGCAATCACTTTGATTCATATAGGTAAGATAGTTCTTATGCTTGTTTACACTTACCGCCAATGCTTGAAAGTGGGCCGGAACGCAGCCGAACGCAATTCCGGAACTTCTGTATCCTAAAGACTTGATTTTTTTTTCACCGCACTAATGTCAAATGTCGGAAAATTAAAGTTCCTGCACTTATTTTTTTCCCACGTCAAGCACTGCTTACCGCCATACTTCCAGAAAGCGCAAAGTAAATTACATGCGCGGTTTTGCATACTTCTCCCCGCTCTGTTCATGTCAACAAGTCCACCTTTTCACACACCTACTAATGATATGACATGCCCACTAGCCCCAACACTCCCATAAACCTTTTAACATGCTCATCAAGGTTTTTACACACCTACTAACCTGTTCACATGCCCACTAACCATTTGAGACACCCACTAACCATTCGAGACATCGATAAAGCTTTTGACACACCCATGAAGCTTTTGACACACCCACTAACCTTTTGACACACCCATAAAGCTTTTAACATGCTCAATAACATTTTGACACACCCATAAAGCTTTTGACACGCCCACTAACCTTTTGATACACCCATAAAGCTTTTAACACACCCACTAACCTTTTGACATACTGTACCTACTATATTATACTTAGTTTCACTTAGCCGAGTGCTCGGTCACCAGAAACTGTCATCCATCCATCCATCCATCCATCCATCTATCTATCCTAAATGACCAGTTAGTCACACTTCCTCAAAGCTGAAAAGCAAGTACACTTTGCTAAAAGGCTTTTGCTAAATCTGCTCTCCCATGTGTGAGTTTGACTTAGACCAAGTCATTCAGTTTGTACATTGTGTTCTTTTACCAGCTTTTCTTAACCAAATCACACGACCATCCTTGCTGCTAATCTATTAGCATTTTAGCAGACCTCCACATCCAGCTGCACTTTGCACCCCAGAGGGCCCCGGGCCCCACCAGACAGCAACAAAGACGGCTATATTTCAGGCCTTGTCGTTTTATAGCCGATTTGCAAGTGAGATGAGTGCAGTTTCACTCGTTTTGTTATTCGCTTCTCGGGGGTGAGCGTGAGAGCCTATCACAGGCTACGGGGGTGTCCGTCCAGCATGGCAGGACCACACAGTCACTCGGGTCCCTCTCCCCACGGCTGGAGGAACTTCAGCGTATAGAATGCAGCTGTGGCCCCCACGAATTAAAAGTCTTGGGGTGTCCCAAAACAAGTTGAGAGGGGAGAGCAGTGAGCAAGCTTTGTCTTTGGAGGATGACCCGTCATGACTGGTGTGAGTTCAGTGGCTTGGCTTTTAACCACAAAGAAAGCCAATCAAACAAAAACCCAGCAGTGAAATAAAAATTAGGGGCCTGTCAAAAACTGCGCAGCAGAAACTAAATGGCACAATTTTCTGAGCTTGAAGGCTTTCTTCCTTATGGGAAGGAAATCCAGCCCCTGTCTCCTAATCCCTCAAAAACACTAGAGCGAAGCGTCGTTTACGTTGTTTCCCTTTTAACTCATTAAGGGGACCGAAAATGTTTTGATAACAACATCAAAAGTCCTTTCTTGAAGATTTGCAGTCGTCATGTTGCTCGGCATCCAAAATATTCCACGATATGGTGGCAGCAGCAGTCAGAGACACACCTGCAGAAAATCCACACAGACCTGGACTTCATTTTTAAGTTGGTTTGCTTTGAACTTTACCTGCTTCTTAAAAAAAAGAAATTATAGAATTATTATTCTATTTTCTATTATTATTCTAGGAGCAGATTTTTTAACATGCTGTACAATGTTTGAAATTTGATGTGGTGGCCTGAAAATAAATGGCATCTCACTGCATGGAGGCACCCGAGGGATGGGAAGCGGCAGAATTATTTTAGACATAATGTCCAACATGTTTCTTAAACGGAAAAGGTATTATCATATTAGTGTTAAATACATCAGTAACATTTTTCTTAAAGGGTTAGGATTCAGTCTTTTTATTAGCATAAACACGTCTGCATTGATTTCCATGGAGAGGTACCTGGTATTGTGTTCAGTCAGCATAAACATTCAGAAAAAGAAATTATTATCTTATTAAAAACACAGTCGCTTTTCTTCAACCGTGAATTTTGTGACTATGAAGAGATGACTGAAGGCTGGAATGTTATTTATGTAGTTATATGTCAATTATTGCATGTTAATTTGTGGTCATGTGCCAGCCTAAGCCTATAGCAATGCCAGTGGCTTTCTGGAAATCCAAAACGTTAATATACTTTATAGTGTACTCCTTTAGATTGTTTGACCTGAGCAGTGCATATTTACAGTACTGGTTAATGTGGAAAAATTATAAAATTGATTTAAAAAAAAAAAAGTATGTATCATGTCATTTGAGCTACAGGCAAACAAACTGCAGGCAATAAGTACGACTGAAATTCTTCTCCATTTCTTACACAGATACACAGATATTTAATTACTCTCCCCACAAGCACTATTGTGCTTTAATCGTAAACTCTTCAAATTTACGTTCAATTGAAATATATACAGAAAGCTGAACTTTTAAAAATAAAATCTGTGGGTTGTTAGGATCCATTAAGAGAATCAAGAGGCATAAAGTTTACTGTCTGCTCTCTGTTATCCGCTACTCTAGTAAAGACAATAGCCTCTTATTTGCAGTGAAATGTACAGTTCCCCCTCAGCTTGTCAGTGAACTGGAGTTCCCCCTCAGCGTGTCAGTGAACTAGATTGCTCTCAGATGTGTCATTGCAAAACGAAAAATGTAGGAATTAGGCAGGCAGACTCATTTTTTTTTTTTATCACAGTGAAATCCATTGCGTTAATTGAGGACATATTTGAAATGTTGCGTTTCATCTTGTGTAAGAGCTCCCTCTATTGGTCAATCATAGCTACTGTTGAAATCTCCATCCATCTTTTAACCAATTATTGTGGTCTAGATGGGGGGCGGGGGGTACGCAGGTGGAAATATGTAAACTCTCCACACCCCAGTCTCTGGGGGGCGACAGTGCACCCCACTGAGCTTTTAATTAATACAATATGTTTCTTTAATTGGCTGCATCTTTATTATTGCTTCATCTTTATCTTTATTTTAATATGATAATATTTTAAAAGCCAAACTACACAACTATTTCTATGTGGGGAATCCAAAAAGAAATCAGTATATGACTGGTCTCAGCCATTTAACAAAGTGCTACTTATCGTGCATACATTTTTGACAACGGAAAAGCATAGACTTTAGGTATTATGTTAAATACTAATTATATGGCAAATGCTGGGTGTAATAAAGTGGGGATTCCTGTAAAGCATTACGGCCGCATTGGTGAACCTTTTACAAACTTTGCTGGGGAGCAGATTCAACTTTGAGTCATGTCGACTGCAGCGGTAAATGCCGCGCTTTGCCCGCGGAGTTTTGGCTCGGTTCTGTGCCACCGCCTTTATGGCTCACACCTGGTGCCAGTCTGCCGAGTGCTGACCCCTGAGGAACCCCGCATCAGCTCCCCCACGCAACAAGCTGCGGATGATGGGATAGCCCCGGGCCGCAGGTCAACCGCAGGCCAGTAACAGATCATTCTCTGCCTCCCAGAAACGCAGACTGCGTGGCAGGAGGCCTCATCTGCCTCTGCAGTGGACGTCGGGAATGACAAACTGAAACCGGCTGCTCATTCAACCATTTTGTTAATCATTTAAGCTCCACTTATACTGCTGAATTCTCGAATCTCATAAATAATAGCAGGATAGTGTTGATCAGTTTTCTATAACTGTATATGTATTGCCAGCCAGGCGAATCACTAGTAGTCAATAAATGGATTGTTATAAAACGATGGGCAATTTCAAACTTACGGTCTTAGCGAGAGACAGTTTTTGAATTAACGACTGGTTCGACATTAAGCGACATGTTTAATCCCTGGCGGAAAAATGTAGCCGTACTGGAAAATGCCCATAAGCGTGACAGTCACATCTTTACGTGCAAACGTGTAAGCTAAATGCACGGTGATCATGATCACCGCGGTGTAGGCGGGTTTAGGCACCCCAAGCACGGCTGTGGGGCAGAAGGTGCTAGTCAACCATTAGCCTTTGCTTAGTCCTTAAACCAAAAACTGGGCTTGAAAATGATGTTTTACAGCACAGATTCATTCTCATGAGGAGTTCTGGATGAGGTTCCCTGTAACCCTGAAGAGAACAAATGGGTGTAGAAGATGAACAAATTAATAATTCGTTTCGCACTATCAGATATCATAAGGAAATATGAAGTGCAGCCTTTTTCTTAAAGTGGTTTCCGCTAGATTGATGTTCCCTTCTGCAGTAAGCGTGCTTTCACTGTCTGCTGGTTAAGGGCGACGTGCGAGAGCTGCCTAAATAGTGTAAAAATGCCCCCTCACAGCTTGTGTTCACTGTGATTAGTAACAGATTCATGACTCCACGTACGGAGACAAAGCTACCAGACATCACCCCCACCAGTGTCGACTGCCTCACAAACTCATAAACGAGTCTTGGACCATGTTTACCGGAATTAGTTTTAAATGCTTCCCCTGGTGTCAGAATCCCACCAGTAAAAAAGAATCACTGCAGTGTTTATGATATCGACTGGCCTTTAATTGCAGAAATACAACTAATTATAAGCTTGCAGATGCAAGAGGAAAAGATACATTTATTGGTTACTAATGTCGCAAATAATGTAAAATGAGGGATCAGTGTAAAAGACTCATAGTGCAGTTACTGGGCAATCGGTTAAACAGCTGAGTTAGATAAAGATATTTATGAATAATAAAATCAGCTTGCCAAATTAATGCAGTCTGAAGGAAAATCAGAACTTTGCAACTCTGGATGAGATACCAATCCATTACTGGATGAACACGCATATCCACACTAATGCACACAAAGGGCTTGCCTTTGGACTACGAGAGGAATGCAGAGATAAGTTGCTATCTGTCTGAGATTGCGTGTGGTTTATCAGGGACCAGGTAAGATGGAAAACCTGCTGGATTACACCTCTCCAGGATCAGGGTTCCCTGCCCCTGATCTAGAATATGGCAGAATGTGCCAATAGCTCTTAAACAGAGCTAGTGGGTAACTGCACCCCCAATTTTGGAGGAGAGAAGCTGTCTTTCTATCCCACAGGAAGGGAATTCCTCAAAGAAATATCCCCCCTCGCTGAAATGCCCTGATCAGTATTGCATGTCTAATAAATGGCTGAATCCCATCTTCCTTAAAGATGCCAATCAATGTATGACATAATGGAATTTCTATGAAATTCTTTGTCAGTCATCTATCTATACGCCATCCAACTGACAAAGTATTTGGGCTCTAAAGAGAAGTTCTGATGTTGACGAAACTTAAACCTCTTACAACAGGATGTAAATATGTAACTGACAGAAGGGGTGAGATTGTTGAAAACCTGCACTTATTATCAGAAGGTTGTTGGATCAAGTACTAATCTTGGAAGTGCAACCACCACTGATTTGAGTGTTTTGAGGCAAAGTTTAACATAGGCAAGAATTATTCGATAATATTTTCAGTACCTGACCAGGGTATAAAAAAGAGGCTCTTTTGTTTAAAAATATCTTCAAATGATGTGATTAAATGCTGGATTTAGTCATTCATTAGTGCACACTGAAAATATCGGCTCGCCACATGAGCAGTTTTCACAAGCAAACGGTTTTCACTTGGGTATGACATCAGAGAGCGGCGGGGGGGGTAAAATCCCGAGCCGCCTGTCAGTGTCAAAGGAGAGCCACAGTGGGCAGGATCTCAGAGGGGGTCATGCAGGGGACTCAGCCAGGGAGACAGCGAGGAGACGGGCCTGGCTTCTGACTTTGGGGAGGCTGCTGGTTTGAGTCAGCAGTCTGGTCCTGAGGAGATTCAGCAGATAAACAAAAGGAACGTTTGGCTCAAAGTAGGAAAAATAAACCGCGGCGAGCATTTGCAATTTACATCGGGAGGGGGCCCTTGGCTGCTGTCCTGCAGGCGTGTGACTGTGAAATCCCTTTTTCTTATTTGGTTCCATATGTTAGGAGCCCAAACAAAACCTCCTTATGTCCAGACAGGTCCCACAGAAACTGAATCCTCTCAGATGGACATAGTGCATTCCTGCTGTCGCTCGCCAACCCCAATTCAGCTTTAAACAGGAGTTTATATCATTTAAAATGCCTCTGAGTATTGTTTAATTTCCTATTATTCTCAGGATGTTGTTGGCTTTGCCCTGAGTCTCCTCTCAGGATCTCTATGCTCTTTATGCCACAACCGCAGCGAGTGACAACAGTGAATCATTCGTTTAATTTTTAGCGGCATGGAATCGTGATCTTTTTCTGTTTTCCACTCTTGTTCTCGCTTGGAAGTCAAAAAGGACAGAGACCAGGGGCCAATTCCAGGGGCCAATTCTGCATTAGCATTGCAAAATCCTATTGTTTACTAGTCACATATTAATTGTGTAGCGACAGTGAATATGACCCGAGTATATACTGCATATCTAGCATCAAGCTTCTTCTGACCAATCCCTGCTAAAGAGATGAGGCAGGACCACGAATAAGAGAGATCTTTCACTACACGTGTAAAATTGTACACAATTCATGAAGAATATGACCTTCTGTTGTGCTTTAACTCATGTTTAAAATATGTATGTCAACTTCATTTGCTCTTTATTTTGGCTACCTTGGCTAGAAAAGATCTTAGTGTTGTTTAGAAAGTGACGATTACTGGTCCACGTTTCATCCTCCTTCCAAACAACTGTTGGATGTTTTATGGTGACATTGGAATAAAAGCTACAGAAGAACTGGATAGAAGTAGAATGATGTCTGTGTTTGCTTCACGATTTAAAGCAGAACAGGTCAACTCAGGTCTCCTAGTTACCTAGATACACAATACCAGTGAAGTTTGGACACGCCTACCCATAGAATGATTAATTATAAAGACATCAAAACTATAAAATATCTATCTATGGAATTATACATTGACCAAAGAAAGTGCTAAATAAAAAAATTGTTTCTTTGGAGGGCAGTTCTGTCAGTTGGTACACAGAAGGTTGTTGGTTCATATTCCTGATTAGGCAGAGTGATCCTCCCCATTTGTCCCTTGAGCAAGACCTTTAACCCCTGTTGTCCCAGGGACTGGCTGACCCTGCTTTCTCCTCCTTTCATGAATTGACCTCATGGGATGCTTGTCCAGCTCCTGAAGGAGGTCTCACATATGCTGAGCTCTCATTGGCCGCTTTTCCTTCACTCTCTGGTCAAACTCCTCCAAACCATTTCTACTTCATTTGGGTAAGGTCATCAGGTCATGTGTTGCCCCATTGTATTACTCTCCTATTATAGATGGTTTGATGTCTTTTGATTGGTATTATATAATTCCAAGTCTTGAGAAGGGTCATTTCTGGTCTGATCTTTATGACTAGTTCTAAACACCTAAAAATACACTTTTGTTAGGAAAGTATAGAACAATCTACTGAGCATGAGGAACAGTCATGCAGCTAAACCAGACATCCTTCATCCTGTTCTGAACAGCTGCCGCTGTTTCTGTGCTCCTTCTCCCGCAGCCATGGATTCTGGCAGCTCCTGCCTGCTGTGGGGTGTATTTTCCTGGCGTGGTTCCGGTCTCCTCAGCCTTTTAGAGGTTAAGGTGCATGCCAACAAACACAAAGGTCTTTGGAGTGATCGCATTCGTGCTGCGGTTCATCCTGAATTTTTCCATCGTGATAGGTGAGGATTGTTCCAGGATAACAATCCGCCCCCCACCACAGGGCACAAGTGGTCAGCTGAGCTCATCTGAGCTTAGAAGACATTCTGGAGCATCACTTCAGAGTATGTTTTCCACAATCATCAACAAAACACTAAAGTAATCAAGTTTCTCCTGGAAGGACTACGTGGCGTTCTTCCACAACACTTCAATATGTCTGTCTAACCTCTGCCAAGGTTCACTGGAGTTATTCTGGGGAATTGTCATCATTGCTCCTTATGACAATAGTATAGTAATGACAGAACGTGATTGACCCCTACAATTACCTATACATTTAATTACTGGCCTTGGACGGCCTGATATCATTATCATTGCATTTTTTAAAACATTATGTTGCATATAAATAGCAGGTAGATGTCAGACTTTGGGTGATTACTGTGGTAGTACTGAGATAGTGTTGTCAACAATAAAAAGAGGTGGACACCCTATCCCCTGCCTTGCACCCATAGTTTCTGGGATATGGTACAGACCCCCTGGACCCGGAACAGGACAAGTGGTATAGAAGGGGACTAACTTAGTAAATGAATGAACGATTGAATGGATGGATGGATGGATGCAGGAATGAGCAAACCAAAAAGGACTTTTAACAGAAGAGGTCAGTCCAAGATTTTACAGATACTGATCACTCATTGAGTCTCTCTATCCTATCTCTATCTCAAGAGTGGAAGAAATATACAAATGAATATCAGCTCATGGGCTTCGAAATCTATGACCCATGCTGTGAAGTTTCACCGCGCTGAACAAATCCATGCACGCGAAGCTTCTTACAACCAGAAGGGGGCGACAAAGACTGAAATATCTCCCCATATTCCAAAATCGCTTAGTTAATGCGGTGTCACTGAAGTTTGACACATTGATTTTAATTTGCAATCGGGCCGATCCTATTCGGCGCAGCTACAATAAGTGCTTATTCTCTTGCAACTCTTATTTGAATTCGTTATTGTACATGACCAGCTTTTGAGGTACTTAAAGGTGGCTCCGTGGATACCGCTCTAGCGTCCGGTCTCAGGTCAGGGGTTTAAATCCCACTTCTGCTGTGTGTGTGTGTGGAGTTTGCATATTTTCCATGCAGTTAGGCGAATTGCCACAGTGTTTGCGTCCTGCATTGAGATGGCATCCAGGGTGTATCCATGCCTTCAGTGACAACCCCAGATATTTCTCATAGTGGTGGCCAGATGAAAGCCTTGGGGTGGCACAAAAACCAAAAGCCTTGACCGAACTTCCGGAATTCTATTATGCCATCGTAGTATTTAATATAGCTGAAAACTATGTTAATATGAGAGTTAAGGAAGTACGTTCTGATATCCTTCATGGGCTCATATTTTGTAGATAATGTTACTAATTTGATGCATGTTATGCAGCTTATGGTACAGTCCGGGGGGGGGGGCGGGGGTGAGGCTTGTGGGGGAGAAGGGATTGTGTTCAGACGTCCATGTCCCCTTCTGCTCCCCCCTTGATGGCGCCACTTCCTGCATTGTGCCCTGCGCTGCCTGGGATTGGCTCCAGACCCCTATAATCCTGTTCGGGATATGCAGGCAGTGCGTGGATGAATGAGCAAATTAATAAAAGGTTTATTGCAAGATTTATAAAATAATAATAATAATAATAATAATAATAATAATA
>JABFDZ020000054.1:5901518-5912400 GCA_019775955.2 Pollimyrus isidori
GCTGCTCCTCCCGCACTGCTCATACCGCGCTGCTCGTACCAGGCTGCTCCTCCCGCACTGCTCGTACCGCGCTGCTCGTACCAGGCTGCTCCTCCCGCACTGCTCGTACCGCGCTGCTCCTCCCGCACTGCTCGTACCGCACTGCTCCTCCCGCACTGCTCGTACCAGGCTGCTCCTCCTGCACTGCTCATACCGCGCTGCTCGTACCAGGCTGCACCTCCCGCACTGCTCATACCGCGCTGCTCGTACCAGGCTGCTCCTCCCGCACTGCTCGCACCGCGCTGCTCCTCCCGCACTGCTCGTACTGTGCTGCTCCTCCCGCACTGCTCGTACCGTGCTGCTCATACCAGGCTGCTCCTCCCGCACTGCTCATACCGCGCTGCTCATACCAGGCTGCTCCTCCCGCACTGCTCATACCGCGCTGCTCGTACCAGGCTGCTCCTCCCGCACTGCTCGTACCGCGCTGCTCATACCATGCTGCTCGTACTGGGCTGCCTCTCCCATGCTGCTCGCACCGTGTTCCTCGTAGCGCGCTGCTCTTCCCACGCTGCTCGTACCACACTGCTCTTACCGCGTTGCTCTTACCGGGCTGCTCATACCTAGCTGCTCGAACGGGGCTGCTTGTACTGGGCTGTGTGTCACCAGAGTGCATTATGGGAGTTTTTCTTGTCAGGTGAGCATTTGCCTGGAGTGCAACAGCAGCAAGCTGCGGGGCCTGAAGAGGAAGTGGATCCGCTGCTCCGCCCAGGCAACCGTCCTGCACCTCAAGAAGTTCATCGCCAAAAAGCTCAACCTCACCTCCTTCAACGAGGTACCCCCCCCCCCAAATCCTGTCCCATGTGTATAAGCCTGGCTTTGTTCCAGACCACTGTCCAAGCTCGTTAATCCTCATAACACCAAACTCATTTGTCTATTAATATTAAAGTGGCCCATAGGAGCTGTCTTTGTCGTGAGTTAAATTTTGGATATCAAATATAGTTGTATATCCTTGGTGCAAAATTTCTGATGTCAAATAATATAAATATGTTTTCCTTACACTAAGTGTTGAAATTAATCATGTTGACATGTTATAAAGTGATTGATATTTGTTTTCTTGGGAAGTGATTGTTTTATAGATATGTTTCAATGATTGATTACAAAGGCCTAGATACAGCACAAAGGGGCGGAGCAAATTTCTTCTTCAGGTTGGGACTGGATGAGGAAGTGATGGAACCTTGAGTGACAACAAGGCCATTGGGTGTTTCTCAATATCAAGAACACAAAGATTGTAGATGTTGTCTTGATGAGACCGGCCTTGCAAGCCAGCCTTCCAAAAACGAACTTGGGGCACAATGAAATTTGCGATTGGTCTCATTTGACGAGGATGTAACCAATGTCCTGGGATTTTTACTGTCCTCCAGACTTCTATTCTTGAGTACTGGAACTGGTTTTTGACAATGGAAGATGATGTAAAATGGGTACATGGGAACACAGGTACGGTCATGTACGCACATTGAGAAACACTCATTGTGTTTTTATATCATGGAATAGGGAGCTACAGCTGTATTCTGTTAGTAAACAGATCTAGTGCAGGTGACATCCCGTGATGTAAACCTCATTTTAGCAAGTGAAATGACCAAATCACTACTATTATGACTATTATGAATATCCCTCTCCTTTGACGTTTCTGTGTGACTTGTAAATTTTTATGCGAAAGCGTAATGTTCCAAGCCTGGTGTATTAGTGCCGAAAGATTATCTGTGTGTGTGACAAGGTATCGATCGGACGCGGAATGTCGCAGATTATCCAGATGGAGACTGATGTGCGTTGAAGAAGAAAACATTTCTTTGAAAGGCATCTGTTAGATAAGTGTGCTGAGGTCGTGGCTGACGGGTCTCCGCAGAGCCTGGCGCTCGCAAACCCAATCAGCCGTTCTTACTTATGGGATCCATGCTTTCTGTGACCCCCTTTCTCTCTCTCTCTTTTTTTCTCATTTTTTCTCTCTCGCTCTCTCTCTCTCGCTTTATCTCTCGTTTTCTCTCTCTCTCAACAGCTCGACATTTTATGCAACGAGGAAATCCTAGGCAAGGACCACACGCTGAAATTTGTTGTCGTCACAAGGTGGAGATTTAAGGTGACGTCACTGGTTATATATGAAAGCATTCAGAGTCAGTCTGCGTAGCAGTACTGTCACAATACTGTCACGTCATGATGCTACTTTCAAATGCTTAGCTATTGTTTGTCATACTCAGCAGTATTAAGCACAAGGAAACAGGAGAAAAACTGAATTTGTTTATTTCAGACTCCACAGACAGATGGTCATACAGAATATTAGGGGGGAAAACCCCTATATCATGTGCGTATGCGTGTGTATATGTGTGTAGTGATTGTACCCTGCTGGGTACTACAAGCTTGTGCCTTGTTACCAAACTAATGTGATCATGTGACTCATGTGACCTTTGACCTCCTTTCTCATCCGTGTCTCTTCTGTACTGTTTTTGCAGAAATCCCCACTTTTGCTCCATTACAGACCTAAGATGGACCTCCTGTAGGACGGCCTGGGGGGGAGGGGGTGCTTCTTACGCCTGGACTGTGCTGTTTATGCAGAGACTGTCATTCTCGCCTCCCTGAATCTCACGAACCAGTGAGGTGAAAACTAACAGCACTGAAAACTCACCCCCCCCCCCCCACCAATCTGAGCTGGTGTCTGCCTCGCCTGGGGTGACTGGACCGTGACTGGACCGCTCACGCATGACGCATAGTTACAGGCCACCCAGCGACATGAAGTATGTATTTATTCTCTCTGCACCGATGAGAGAATGGGGAGAGCCATTCAAAATCCTCCAGGGACCCTGTTTACATGTGATCAAGAAGCTGTCCCTGCTTAGCGGTCACATGATCAAGCCCCGCTGAGCGGTCAGATGAGCATTCCCAGCCACTCCCCTCTCCTCCCAGCTACCCCCGCCCTGATGGGCTGTGGTCACATGGGGATGTGCCACATGGCCAGCTCGCCATTCTCATTCACATCAACATAAGGTGCACATCTTCCATAGTTTTTTTCCAAGCACATCTTCCAAGCATCTCTTTTGTCTAATTCATTGTCTGATCTCACCTGCGAAAATATTTTCGGTGTGGTTTTGGTCAGTGGGTATGTATAAAGTCACCATGACAGTTTCTTAAATTTTATAATACTATAAATGGCCCGTAAAGTGCTATAACTGGTTTCTGCATAAAAGAAATTCTTAACAATAAATAAGAAATTACTAATTTAAAAATGATCACAAGTCAGAGCATGCCACAGCTCTTTACAGCATATGCCTGTGGACTGATAGCGTATACAGATAAAGGGGCAGTTCCCAGAATCCTCCGGCGAGAAGGTGATGATGTGGTTCTGCTGTCTCTCTGCCCTCGCGGGCCAAATGTGTGGCGAGGGTTTTGGCCACAACGGCCGACTTTCTTCAGCCACCAGAGACGGATATGATGTTTACTGACAGCTTAGAGCAGAAATCTGGCTTTTTAAAACTCTAAATGGCTGAAGCGCGTAGCGGTCACCTCCCTGGAAAGCCTGGGGCTGTCCGTGCTGTGCAGGGCCGATGCAGAAGCACCCAGCCTGGCCCTCTTCCCATCTAAGGCCTCTCTGATGCCCACCTTCCATGCAGAGCTCAGGGTCTCTTCTAGTGATGTTCTGGACCCAAGACTCAATCCACTGTCCTGCAGTAATATCAGTGATGAA
This sequence comes from Pollimyrus isidori, assembly GCA_019775955.2. Classification (NCBI taxonomy): domain Eukaryota; kingdom Metazoa; phylum Chordata; class Actinopteri; order Osteoglossiformes; family Mormyridae; genus Pollimyrus; species Pollimyrus isidori. Next base: position 5,905,231 of record JABFDZ020000054.1, read on the forward strand.
CTCATGACGGCAGAGGGACCTGCAGATTGTGAGAATCACCATCCACTCAATGTAACATCCTGCAACGAATAGCCATTAAAAAAAAAAAACGATATATAGAAAGTGGTTTTAAGTTTCTCTATTCCAGGGTGCTTGGCAAAAGACTAACATTAAATACTCGCAGCACCACATGGGTATGCAGTGTTTGTCTGAGCAAGGCTGCTTCACCTCACAGAATTCTGCTATGTTTTTTTTCTAGAAAAACGTATAATATTGACCAAAGGGAATTGTATATTTTTGTCTGAAGTTGAAAAATGTTAAATATCCATATTTAATTTAATTAGCTACTTCTATTACAATGAAAAGTTTTCCCTACTATAGAATAGGAAATAGAACAGAACAGAGTCCAGACTGTGAATATCTGTCACATGACCCAGTTACAGAGTTTCTGTTGGCTAATTCGATGATAATAATATTTAATTATCTATCCCTTTATCTTCTGGGATGTTTGGTGTGTGTGTCTGTGTGCGTGCCTGTATACCGTACATTACGAATACCTGTTGTTTCCCCTTATGTGAAAATAAGGGAAAACTCAATTTAATAAAAATCAGTGACTGCAATGAAAAAACTAAAAATGCAAAAACTCCTGTATTTTGCTTGGTTACTTATAGTTATGGTTAGGGTAGGGGTTAATATTGTCATAGTTAGCATTAGCATTTTTCTCATAGACATGAATGAACAAAAAGTGTGTGTGTGTGTGTGTGTGCGTGTTTGTGTTTGCCTGTTTCCCCTCTTTCAGTTCACATTTCTTCTCATCCATTACTTTTTTTCTTGCATCCCCTCGCACATCCCAGCAAGGGGAGCTGGAAATGATCGTCTCACCGATATCCTGATAAATCCACTCACTGGTAACATGTCGCCAGTCAGACAGACTGACCATACAGCTACCTCTTCTGTGTATCGGTCACCCCATCCAATCCACCTTAACTGGAAGACCTTTGCTCTCAAACTTATAATGGTGCAAACTGCATGCATGCATTTCCACCCTTCGCTGACCTTCATGTGGAACACCTCTCTAGTCCGCATCGTCTCCTGTAAATGGACAGCTTCCCTGCTATGTGCTGAACATCTGAGATGGGGAAGGCCCTTTCTAGCCGTTTAGTCTCACAAGAGCCAAGATCATCATCCAGCAGGTGAAAGGTGTAGAAATAGGCAATGTTTTGGTTTTGTCCTCTTATTTTTCAGAGGTGACCTTTGTATTTACGGTAGCCGTATCCTTTGTTTGTGCTTTAAAGAGATATAGTGAATGTGTCTCAAGAGGTGACATCATTAAATAAAGTAAATATGTTTTTTAGTATATATACATATATATATATATATATATATATATTTTGTAAATCCTCTGTCAAACCTGAACACGAGTATGTAAAATATATAGTCGAACTTTGGGTCAGATTTTGTGGTAAAACTTAGCGCTGGGGTCAGCAGCTCCATTTTATCGCTAAAGTTTTCAACGGTGCTAATGTTTCACCTGCGTAAGTGGCGCAGGACATCTCCGGCGAGACCGAGCCGTCGACGGTGAGGACGCCTGTCCCCACCCTCTGGGCCTTTTGTGCAGAAGCCACGTCCGTTCTTTGGCAAGTTGCATCTGTCAGAGCTTTTTCTTAAATCTTTGCGGTTTTGAATGGAGATTCCATCTCTCCAGAACCTGGAACCAACGGTGATGACACAGGAATGGGGGGGGGGCTGTGATTCGCTTCTTCGGAAACATTCGTTTCAACGTTTTTTTTTTTTTTAAAAGAGGGCTCTGTCCTTCCTTTGTGAATTTTTATATACCTCTGTCCTGTTTGCAGCTTATTGTGTGTGGCGTTGCCTTCACTTTATGGAACAGCTACTGGTTCAATTTAATGTGGATTAAACAATGTACAATATGTATGGAATGACGTCACTCGTCATACCAAGGACTTGTTTAATGTATGGGGGCACCGTGAGTTACTCCATGCAGATGTTCACTAGTCCCTTGTAGTAAACCACATCTGTCCTTCTCTGGAAGAGAGCTGCGGTTCTCCTATTGGTCAGTTCCCTTGGGTTCTGCTACCTTAGTTGTCTATGTTGCCATATTTGGTATTCTTGTAAGCTGTAAAATTAGCTACTGGGGGACCTTGGCTAATCAGGTTATCTGACGATGTTGTGTTTGACCTTCCAATTGTCACGGTGCTTCTGAGAAGATCTGAGTACACAGACTTCTACTGTTCTGCTGGTGCTACATTTTTGGCATATTTGGACACACCAAACCAGCATCACTTTTGGCATTTTAGGGTTCACTGTTTCTGGCCTAGGGAATTTTGACGCTTTGCTCTCAGTGGAAGGCGACGCGGTTCATTGGCCATCAAGGGCCGGGCCAGAAGGTGCTCTGACAGAATAACCAAATGGCTACCAGCCAGGCAGGGAAGCTTCAACACATCACAAGCTCTCACTGCTGCAGGTCCAAGGTACAGAGGCCAATATCTGCCATGACGGACTCCCACAGCCCAGCCCGCTATCAACCAAAAGGGCAGTGACTGGTTAGTCTGGATGCTGTGCGGCTTGACTAGTGCCCCAGCAGTGTGAGTGTAAGGTTGCTCCTTCATCCCTCTTCATAGAGTTCATTGGCATGTGTGTACTCAGTTAATGGTTCACCTTTGTAATATTATGGGTTTTCAGGTTTATTTTTGTATTTGACGGATTTAAAGCTTTGCCTTTGGGGTCAATTTGACCCCAGGGTAGGTGTGAGATCATCGATAGGAACAAGGGTCAGTTACACTACATTCTGCCTGCCTGGAAATAGGCTTACATTTCTTGTTTTGTTTAACGGTTCTTAAATTTTGTTCATGTAAATGTCTCGTTCCGCAAACTTTTTAAATCTGCGCATGAAGTCAGAAGAGCACTGCTGCTTCGTACGTCTTACAAGAAAGAAATGTGCAATATTCACTTCTCAGAGGGTTCAAAGTTGAGACCAAGATGTTGTTGTTGTTTTTTTCTTGTTGTTTTTCCTCAGGTTACAATTAGCCGCCTTAGTCCTCTGTTGTACAGGCGACCGGGAGAATGAGATCACACTAATGCAGTCATGTATGAAATGGTCGATTTTTCTCTCCTCTTCTTCTTCCCTGTCAAATTGTGTTGTGATGAGATTAATATTAAAAGTTGGCACTTATTCCAGTGTCTGGTCCTATTATTGTTTACTTTTCTATTGTGATTATTTATTGCACAAATGTTTTCATTACCGTGAAAAAGATGGGGTTGATTTTTATTTTTTTTTCTCCTGAATATTACTAAGAAAATGTTCTGTTGAGGAGTAAGAGGTGTCTTTCATCAATAAATAAATGCCTTTTAAATAGCCATTTCTCTGTGACTTTTTTACTTAATATGGTAATCCAACCTAGAAGTTGAGATATTTGTATTTCATCCGTTTATTTAATTTATTTTTGATGTGTTTACATAAGACCATTCTCAAAGGTGTGGCAGTGCCGTGTCACGCTGGTTGGCACGATTCCCTCACACCTCTGGCACCAGGAACTGAGTTTCCCCCATGGCTCCATGTGTGTGGAGCTTGCATGTCCTCCCCGTGTCGCTGTGGGGTCTCTTCTGGGTTCCTCCAGTATCCCCCCACTGTCCAAAAACATGCTGAGGTAAATCTGAGCTGCCAGTTTGCCAGTACATGTGACTGGTGTGTGTGCCCAGTGAAGGGTTGCTGCCCCATCTTGAACCCATAGCTTCCAGGATCGGCTCTGGACCCAACAGTTTACCTGTGAGAGCCACACATTTCAGCTCATTTTTCCATATCGTGCACGTGAAGCAAACGTCACCCCGAGCAGACCCCACCTTTATCGACAGCCTGCTCTTTTCACTAAATGTATCAACAGCCAGCATAGCATGTATGAACCTGTACCGTTTGTCTTCTGTAGACTAAATAAGATTTAATGCCAATATTATAACTCCCCTGCATGTGTTTGCCAGCCCCTGCTACAGACTAGCTGTCACCCTGTATTGGATGTTATATAGGATTGAGAATTTTTTATATCTTTTCCCAGCATTTCATCCAACTCCCTGATGATTTCATAATTTCTAACTCTACACTGACTTCGGGATAACCCACTTCGATGCATGCCGTGTCACTTCCTGTCGCCGATTCACACCCGGCGTGGACCGCTTGATATAGCTCAGGTGAGGTGGCTTTTGTTTCTCTTCCGGCCTCCCACCCATTTTCCAAAACTGGCAAACCAAATGCCGCACCGTTCAGTGTTTACTCACAGGCGCCACAAATTAACAGGGCTTGAAGGATTTACTGTGGTTATCACTCGCCGAGGGACTGAGTGGATTTCACGTCTCTCTCCGCAAATGTTAGAGGAAAGGCATCAGTTGCTGCAAACAGGAAATGTAATTAAAACTATGGTCATGTCTAATCGAATAATGTAGGTAATTAGCCACCCAAGAAGAATCATCATTAAAGTTATTTGTTACTTTAATTAAATATTTGCACCACTTCAGATTTTTCTCAAGCTCAGCCAGTTTATGGGGGAAAAGGGACTTTTAGGGAGTGTTTGTCAGCATCTGTGACTGAAGATCTATATGTAAACATTTAAAGTCTTGAAAAACACCTTCTCAAGGAATTTTCCCATTTCTAGAAAAATCTGTGATTGTGCAGCTCATTTCTAATAAAGATGCCCTCAGTAATCTGCAGTAGCCATAGAGTTTAGTCCAGGCCCTTGATTGACTCTGCAGTCCTCACTGAGGAGTGTGGGAAGCCCGAATCGATGCTACTGCTTAGAAGATGCCTGTGGTCTCCGGCCATGGAGAGGATCTTAAGCAGCAAGAAGTTAAGAAACCAATATTAAGGAACTACCTGGGGAGATTCATTGGGAGACACGTGAAGGTTGAAGGAGGTGCAATCTGTACAGAAACGCGACATTTACTAATAGCACACACTAATAACAGTAGTAACAGAGAAAAGATTCACGTTTAGGAGAACAGAGAGACTGGAGCATCTGTTTGTATTTTCTGGACATACACTGGTGTAGATTTCATTAAGGATGGATGGATGAATGGAGTTTTTCTAAATTTGAACTGACCCCTGGGTTCAAATCTAGCTATTGTGGCAGCGTGAAATATTAACATTGTTTCAGTCCCTTCGGATCACATGTTCAGGCGTGGAACTCTCAGCTTTTCTCTGTTGAAATGCAACCAGGCTTTAACGTCTCTGTTGGTAAAATGTACTGGTTGGCCGACGCACAAGTAAATTACAGGAATTTTATGAGGAAGAGGCAGCCTAGTGGCCCACATCATTAAAGGCACCGTCTTTCAGCAAGGCCCCCGTTATCGCGGTGTCAGGGGGGCTGTTCTGTGGTGTTTAACAGCGGAAACATGAGGCCACATTGTGTAATTAATGCAGTTAAATGGTGGTTCTGTATTGTGCCTCCTGTAGGTTAAATAAAGGAACTGAACAGATGGACATGTGAGCTGAATGAGTTTAATTGGACTGAATTGGGGAGGGTTTTTTTTTTTTTTTGGTGAACGTATATAGTAAAAAGATTGGAAGTTCCCTGAATGGATAAGACTCCTGTTGACTATGTCCCAGTGGATTATGGGTAATGGGTGTGGCTCCTTCTTGCATAAGCCTCCTGTCATCTCAGTGAGGAAAGGCAGGCCCAGCAACATGGTCGACAGTTTGTGCATCGTTTGATTGGGTAAGGGGAGAAACCCGTAAGGAGCTATTTGATTGAAAAAAATGTCATGTTCTTGTTATTATTCTATGAAACCAATGCCAAAAAAGTCCCAAAACCCTATTAGTAACCTTGTCAGTTAATAATAGCTGACAATTACCTTACAATTTTGCTTATTTTACAGCCGTAGATCTCACTGGAGCAAATAAGATTATTTTGCTTAAGGGGATTACAACATAGCTCCTGCTGGGAGATGAACAGAATTTTCTCCCTACCCTCCCATATTCTTCCTGTACCTTACCATCGCTGTTTATCTGTTACCACCTTTTGGTACCTTAATGTCACTGCTCTATTTATTACCACCTTTTGTTTTTTGATATTCAGCCTGGAGTGCTGTGTCCACATTTGGCGTTTCCAAGTACCAAGCGCTCAGGTTAATGGCTTATAAACTGCAGCTGTGTACTGCTGCAAAATAACTCCTCCCCATCGCGGTGTCAGCCAACTGGATCGCTTTTCACTGGGCAGTAATATAGTGTGGGCATTTCAGGAGGTTTACTTAAATCAGCCAATTATAGGATGGGTATTGATGCTGTTGCCTGGCAGACTTTATTGTGGGCGTCAAAGTGTCTTCGCTTCTATGCTACAATCACCTGTCTATTCCCAGAATGCCTTGCTACCCATATGCCCTTTAGTGTCTTATTATTACTCCACTAGTGCAGAACACTGTGTAATTCTAGTCCTGGCAGGCTGCAAATATGACATTCTCTCTCTATTGCCTCTCCATCCCTATTTTATGTATGGGCATTAGTCATAGATCATCGATAGAAACTCCATTACTGTAGAGAGAGTGAGTAAAGGTAATTAACACAAGTATATCACCCAGGTAGTCAGACGAGCCTTTAAATTCAGCCTTCAGTGACTGCTTCGCTGTTTATTTCCTTTCAGCCGTTACTGTGCATTTTCAGTTGGCTTAGATGAAAGGGAAGGTGCCGGAAAAAATAAATGGATTTGAATGTCTTCAAAGGTTTTCATGTCTCACATTCGATGGTTATGGTTGTGCAGTGGTTACTACTGTGGCTTCACACATCTAGGGTTGTGGGGTTTCTGTAAATTGCCCAAATGTCCAGTGACAGACTGGCATCCCTGCCAGGGTGCACCCCAGCCCCATGCCCTGTGACGGACTGGCATCCGTGCACCCCCACCTTGTACCCTAGGCTGCCTACTGTAGGTAGTTGGATGGTAGCTGGGGTGTAAAATTTGTTCTTAATTTTAGTGGCCCGTCAGTCCTATAGGCTAGTGTTTCCCAATCCAGTCCTCGAGGGCCAACAGACACTCGAGCTCCCAACTGGGAGAAAGCAAAAACGTGGACTGCCTGTGGATCCCCACAAGCCGGTAGCTAGGAGGGAGCAAAAACGTGGACTGTCTGTGGATCCCCACAAGCCGGTAGCTAGGAGGGAGCAAAAACGTGGACTGCCTGTGGATCCCCACAAGC
>JABFDZ020000054.1:5932146-5942351 GCA_019775955.2 Pollimyrus isidori
GGCCCCCCATCCAGGGTTGTTCCCTGCCTCGTGCCCGTTGCTTCTGGGATAGGCTCCGGACTCCCCGCGACCCTGTAGGATAAGCGGTTTGAATAAGGGATGAAGGGAAGGGATGTAATACCATATATTCAACACTGATGGCATGAAGAATTTGTGAATTCTTTGTTATTCAATTATTAGGTTCCTTGCAGATTTGATACGTTTGTCACCTATTTCGGGACTTTTTCACTGAATATGATAATGCATGTGAGCACTTCAGTGTCATCATCTTCCACAGTGGTGATGAAATACAAGCCTGCAGGCTACATCTGATGTTCACTGGAGTGGCATCTGCTAGACCTTCTCAGCACTAGCTATCACCTTGCCACACAGGCAAACATCTACCATGAAGCTTCACGTGCTCCCTGTATTCCTGACAGGCGAGTTATTCATACTGGACAAGGACAGCCAATAGAACTGCCTGAACAATGACATGTGACCCTCTCCTCTTAGGCAGCCCTGCTCTGGTGTCCCTTGGGTGAACTGCAGATCGCAGCTGTAGTGCTGCAGAATTACTCTCTTCTGTTTCCTGCCAGGCTCCACCTATCTGCAGTACCTATTTGCAGAACATGTAAAATGATTGGCAGTGTAAAACAGGGATTTTATCCAGATACAGTACACTCTACAGTGTAGAATATATGCAGACCTCAACATTTGAACCTGATGTTTCAGATGATTAGATTTGATTGTTGATTGTTGTATTACGTATTGTTATAATCATATAATGTTTGTTATTAATGTATTTTAAATCCGCTAAGGTATGTTAGGATGTTAAGGTATACTTACACACTGCTTATGAATGCTCTATGAATGCATTATAACAGCATTATGAAGGTGCTGTTATTGTAAAGTGTTTTGGGATGTTGTATTTGCAGGGTTGTTCCCTGCCTCGTGCCCGTTGCTTCCGGGATAGGCTCCGGACCCCCCGCGACTCAGTAGGATAGGCGGTTTGGAAAATGGATGGATGGAATAATAATAATAATACAGTGATACCTCGGTTCTCAAACTCACTGGGACTCAAATTTCTTGAAAGTTGAGCAAACCAGTTTGACCTAGTACTCGATCTGAATATCATAAGTCAAACCGTGAACGCTGACCTAATATAAATTGTACGCGCCAGGAAATGAGTCATACTACAATGCAATTCTTACTTGAATGCCTTCCTCACAGACTGGACGATTAACCAAATAAAGCATTACAGTAACTAATACTAAATAAACTACTAACTTACGTGTACTATTAGAGCACTTATGCCATTTATTTATTTTACCAGTTAAATTAACTGAGAACCAGTTCTTCCTGTTTTACGTGATATTTGGGAGAAATAGCAGATTACGGAACTGCCTGGGATACAAGCATTATGCATGTAACTAAACTTCTCAGCCAATAAAGGCAAAGCTGTGTTGTCACGGAGGCGGTTCCAGTTTGTGCAGCCCGAAAAGATGTCGCGATGCATCTAACCGTAATGCATTGCGTCAGGATCAGAATGCGTTGCTTTAAGCAAGCGCTGTAAGCAAGTTGAAAGCTCCCAATGACCGGACTTGGGAAACAAGCTGAAATGCGGACTTAATGCAGAGGACTGATGACAACAACCAGAAACAGCTGATCACATGGAGATCCCGCGCGAGGTTAACGAGGGGGCATGAGACATGGAAGGAGCAGACGATCAGGGCAGAACAGGGGGTACGTTGGGGTAAGATCTTTATTGTTTTGGAACCCATTAAGAAAAAATGCTCTTCTTGTTTCATCCTGTTCATTTTGTGTTTAAATACTAACAAAAGAAACATATTTAGGTGTAATTTTGGGGAGACGGAAACCAATTAATTGGTTTTCTATAATTTCTTATGGGAAAGATTCGATCAGAACTCAAACTTTTTAGGATTCGATCCGGAGTCAGAAATGGATAAAGTTCGAGAACCGAGGTACCACTCTAATAATAAATACTTCATTAATCCCTGGGGAAGTTGTCCTTATGCCTCCCTGAACTTGCTTTTTGTAGAGCAAGCTGTCTGTGAAGGGCAGCCAACTGTAGTGACACCCAGAGATTGGGCTAAGGGCCTTGCTCAAGGACCTGCTGAGGCTAGGTTTGAACCAGCGACCTTCTGATTACAAGCACACAGGCTAGGCCCACGGAGCCGCACACTACCCTTAATGTTTGGTGCTGGGGAAAACATGGTGTGGAGTGTTATCTTGTACATTGAGAAACGATACATTGCCAGAGATGAAGAAATGGCTGTGTCTTCCACGACGGCACTTCTTAGCGCGACCTGGCCATCGCTATGGAGAGATGAACGATCAGCACTGCAGCCCTGGGGCTGTTTAATGATGCGATGAGCAAAACGAGCTGCTTCAGCTACAAACCGGTGACCGGTGGCACCGTGGAGTCACCCCGGCCGGGGCAGAGACCTGGGCCCACTCACCTCACACAGGAGCGGAGCTGGTGCCCTGCTGTGTCTCGGATAGCTTTATCGCCGAGGACGCTGACCGTAAAGCGGACACCGTCCACTCACTGGTACCTTAAAGAGAATGATATCGTCTTGATGAAAATCCCAGCGCCATGCAGCAGCCAGGATGGGCCGCCCCACCCCCGAAATCAGGGACACATTTAGGTAAACTCTTCTGTGGCACTTCCTGAATGCAGCTAACGAAAGGTTGCAACCATACTTATACAACACTAATGGTTTATTATACAAAATCAGGTAAAAAAGAGTCTGGTTTAACTGAATCCCAGGCATTTTGGTCTTACATTAATTGTTCAAAGCACATGGGACAGCCTTCATTCTCAATCAGTCACTGAATCTTTATTCATACAGCACTGTTTGAACCACACAGTTTACAAAGTGCTTTACATCTATCCATCCATCATCATGACTGCTTTATCCCCACTGGGATCACAGAGGGCCTGGAGCCTATCCCGGGAAAAACAGGGGCAGGCAGGAACCAACACACCACAGGGTGCACACACTCACACAGGGCCAATTTAGAGACACCAGTCAACCTGTCCTGCATGATTTTGGACTGTGGAAGGAAATCAGAGCCCCCGGCAAAAACCCACAGGAACACAAAGATAGCATGTGATCTCCAAACAGAAAGGATCCGGGCCGAACCCAGGACATTCTTGCTGTGAGGCAGTACTGCTAACCACCTCACCGGCCTCAAAGTGCTTTACAGATGTTTTATAAGAAGAAAATAAAGAAATTAAAATAAACACACATGAAATAATGATCTCGCCTCAATGAGTCTTGGCTGCCTGACACCCTGTCTCCAGATCGTGACCTTTCCCTGCCTGGATCCCTCTCAACGGGCACTTGCCATGGCTGTCCGTCTGCACTCCACACCCTGTCTCCGGATCGTGACAGCTAATTCAGCGAGCAGTGTTTCAGGACAGTACCTTGCTCAGGGTACCTCAGTGGTGCTTTGTTGGGATTCAAGCCAGCAATCTTTCAATTATAAGTGCATTTCCCCTAACTATTAGGCCCCCACTGCCTACTGACATTAGTATATTTCTTATGTAAAATGTAATTTATGTAAAATACTTGCAATATAAACTCAAGATACAAAAAAAATGCAACCACAAGCAATAGCAATAATAGAAGATAAATTTTGATGTACTGTATACTTTTCAAAAATGGATTTCCTCTAAGCAGCAGGATGTAAACAGGACATGATGTCATACAATGAGAAGTTCAAATATGGGTCAGTTGGGTGCTTGTTATTTGGACTAAACTGTTAACCACAATAATTTAGTTGCTTGCAAAAATAATGAAGGATTTTTGGTTTTACTTGACCCTTGCTTTTCATGTATACATTAAAACATGGATTTACTGGATGCTGGGCTGTCATTAACACCCAACATTAGGTCAGTTAAAATTTGTTTGTTTGCCTGTTTGTTTGTGTTCGAATGTTTTCTCAGCCATATTTCTCATTAGTATGATGTTTCGGTTTGCGTTTGGCGTTTGGTTTAAAGGCCACCTTTGCCTTGTTGTGGAAATTTTGGTTTTTTTTTTTTTACATCCACATGGGTGAAGTACCTGCTGTGGTTGCTTTTGGGTGTTTTATAAATGTTCTGCATTGTTTGATGTTCTCTGCTGTTTAGTTGCTGTTTACAGTTTATTTATTGTAGCACATCTGGGCTGTTTGTGCTGCTGCTTTCATTATGGTTTCAGAGCCTATCAGGAAATGTCAATTTGTCACATATGCACCAAGGACCTCGAATCCCAGTGTATTTGTTTATTATTTTATTCTTTGGGGTCAAAAATGCCAACTTGAGCTCCAGCTAATGGGCATTTAACAGATGGACATCATCCACAAAAAGCTAACTGCCCCAGGACAAACAAACTACTAAAACAACATGGACATGAATTTTCATGAAGGGCCTGACAAACAATCATTCTTATGTCTTTGGGCTGCTAGCATTACTCTCCTGCTGATTTTTAGCCACAATTTTATTTTATTTTTTCTGGTTAAAACACCAAAAATCTATCCCTGCTCCTTAAGATGTTCAGGGTGCCTGAGCCCACATGAATAATTTAAAAATGTATTCCCTTTAATGTGCAAGGCTAAGCAAAGACTTTGTTTACTTACCCATAATTCCCTGCGGAGACTCTGCACCCCACATGTGCCAATCTCATTGCTGTTTTCATGTTAATTTCCTTTCATCGATTTGCAAGCAGTATCAGTCACTGGCCTGCAATAACCCACTATGGACATACTGTGACGTCTCAGCGTGCCTCTTGGATGTTCTCCAGGAACGGACCAGTTCCACCAAAGCAGTAGCTGTTTAGGTGGCGACTGCAGAAACACGTCTTAGATGCTTCCATCTAGAGAATTCCACCAGAGAAAGTATTCCTAATTAGGCTGTCTCCTTCCCCCCTGCCCCCAAATGCTGCTACAGCAGCCTTGGTGAATTTTATAGAGTGCTTGCTTGCTGCAGTGATGTATGGGCAGAATATTAATCTGAGAACATCAGCCTGCGGCTTTCCCGGGAAAGTCTGCCAGTGCTCGACCTGGAAGGAGCGTGGAATGGAGCGATATCAAAGAGGAGAGTCATCTCAGGAGGGCAGGCTGCTCGCACCTCCCACACGTGACGCTCCTGCTGTGGAACCAGGCCCATCTTCTAACACTCAGGCGCCTGTGAAGCATTATTTCTGATTAAACTGTCCATCTGGACATGTTAACTTTGATGACACGGGCAGTAATGCTGCGCTAGATTGTTATGTAGATTCATGATGGTTCCCGCACATCGTTTTGATGTGCGGCCCTTTATCATGGCAGACACTCTGTATTCCAGCTTCCCTCATTTCCATGAGTGGTTATCGCCTTTGTCTCTGCAGTCTTCTGACAGCCCCAAGCCCCATATCTCTCAAAAGGGGTTAAAGATGAAATCTCATTCTCCTTCCCCTAGTGTGTTTACGGAGCTACATAATATCGGTTTGGTATGTCTGTACAGAAGATGACCAGAAAGATAACATTCACTTCAGTCAATAATAACTCATTCCACATTACAGTTGCTATTCTGAAATTTCCTTCAGGATCAGTCTTGTATGTCTGTCTGTCTGTCTGTCTCCATCCATCCTATCCTTTCCTATCTGTTCACATCCTATCCTATCTCTCCTATCTATGTGGAATGAATTAATCAGTTTTCGTACCTTCATATTTGTGAGTGAAACCCATCCATTGTTTTTGGTGCAGCATGCTGCCAGTCCTGTACATTTCTGACATTCCTTAGGTCCACGGTGGCATTGGTGTGAACCTCAGCCCCCTGTTCCGGATTGATTTGCGTACCACTCCCAAACAGGTGTGTTTTGTCTTTCGGACCCAGGGTCAAATGCTGCTGACCTGCTTGCTGATGCTCTGTGTAATCCCGTCTAACCGTCACGGGGGGAACGCACTGCTGCTAGCCCTCACTCTCCGAGTCCCAGGGAAACAGGCAGAGCTACACTATCACCCCTGAGCTTAAGGAAATCCACGGATGGATTTTTCTATGCAGATTGAGGCTGAGGTTTAATGCTACAGAATTCAGGGTGGGAGGGGCTCTGCAAACTGGCTTTGCACTTTACACTGGAGCACAAGTCGGTGAGTTTCCTGTTTCTCTGCCGTGCAGCTTTGCTAAGCCCCTAATCGCGGAGAAGTGGAGCATACGGCTGGGAGCTGAGGTAGCTGTTTTGTCGCATCAGCATTCATCTCACGTCTGGGTCTGGCGTTCCAGCTCTCGGAGGACCTCTCCGCCCCCGGCCGCAGCCGGGGTCATTTCAGCCTCCAGCTTCCGCAGTCGAATAAACGCAGCCGCATTTGAAATGTGCAGCAGCAGAGTGTCGTGAGTGAGCAGACTCTGCAGATTCGGCGTAATGCATCAAGGACAACTCTGACTTTATGTTGCACCACGTAGTGTTTACGTTTTATGCAGATTATGAAGTAGGAATTGGACAGTTCAGCTAGCAGTAAAGGCAATAGTTCCTAAGACATTTATTTTCCATAACTGAGTGTCCTCTTTTGGGTTGCAGGGGATCAGAAGCCTAGGGGCACAAGGCAGGAAACAACCCAGGATGGGGCACCAACCCATTGCAGAGAACACTCACTCCTATGGGCAGATATCCCAGGGAGAGCATGCAGATTTCACTTATGGAACCCTGGTTCCAGAGGTACAGTATGAGGCACCAGTGCTAACAACTGCACCACTGCGGCACCCCTTTCCTAGAACAAGTACCATAATAATCTCTCCTTGTGCTGATTGGAAGGCCAAGGATCCAACCAGCTCACCATAGCCAGCACAACTCACCAGGCAAGAACTCCAGTCAGAGAACTCATCATTCTCCTTTGGTGCCTGCAGGGAGTGCTGTAGGAATGGTGACCTCCCTTGGACTTAGACATGCTATATGTACAAGCGACCCTCTCTACACTCTGCACCCCGGAGTATGACATGTAGCTCAGGTTCCTCCCATTGCTCTGATGAGTTCATTTACCTCTAGTTGATTAGCTGGTGCGTTTTTTTGCCCATTTGACAGCAGTGTGTTTAACTAGAGCAATCTAATTTCGCTACCTGCTCAAGGGGATTAAGGAAGGCCAAAGTCGGGTCCTTGTTCCCAACCCACCAGACCAAAGAAAACCTCTCAAGTTATTAATGAACATATTCATGAACCAGCACCTTTAAATAATACATGACATGGAGATGAGGATCATCTATATCAAAGAGTGTATATGTATCGCCTCTTCAGAGCTTCTCTGGTGTCATTATAGAGCTGTATCGGAGAGCTGAGTGATTTATGCCGATTAGGGCATTGTGTAAGACGCCTAATTGTGGCAATGAAATGATAGCCGAGTGCTCAGCAAGAGCGCTGTACCGGGGACTTCCAGACTGCAGTCTGAGCTTCTAGACTCACTGAGTCCACGTTCTCTAATTCTCCATCCAGCGGCTCCACATGGTTTGATTTCTGCTCTGGCTACTGTCCATTTCAGATTCTTTCCATGAATGTTCCACGCATCCTCCAGTTCTCCAGTTAATTGTCAGTAAACGTGATTCGATAGTGGCTGGGATTTTAAGTCTTCAACTCTTAAGGTGAAACATCTGCCAGCAGCTGAGGACCAACTCATATGCTCCTAAACAGTCAAGTGTCCTGTGGATTCACAATAAAATATGTGTGCTTGTCATACTGTTCCAGAAAAGTAAAAATCCGGCCATTTTCTTGCATTGCACTGAATATATAGCAACCTTTTGCTGCTGTGCAAGGGTCCTGAAATGTGCTGCGTTCAGCATATCCTCAAGCGATACCACGTAATCTCACACTGGGCTGGATCACTTCCTCTGGGTCATGGGTTTTTATATTTGCTTTAGGTTGGCAGGTCTGATATGACACGCATTTCTGACGTCAAGTCTGAGACAAAATAATCCTTATAGATGTGTTCTCTTGGTTGGAAGAACTTGTGGAAAAAGGTCAACTTTGAGTGTTGTGTATTTCTGAAGAACTTTACAGGAATATGTTTGGAGCTGGGTGTGACTCGACGTTTAATTAAGTCAGTAAGAATGTACGACAAGGGTACAGCCTATAGCATGAGAAACAGTGTCTATTTTATATGTCAGGAGACCCAATTAAAGCCTGGGGTCTGAAGACTTGAAACCTTCTTTTCGTTTAATGGTAGTCATTGCAGAACCTACAGTCTATAGCACAAGGGTGTGATCCTTTTATTATTTCTTAGAATATCCACGGTCAAACCTCCAATCCACGGTCAAAATTCCTCCAGGCCGCGGACCTTTGGGTGTTTTGTGGAGGGGTTCCATAATTTTCTAAAATAAACTATATATGTTACATTTACATTTTCTGACAACTCATATCTGTACGCTCTGAAAAACGTACGCTCGGTCATTGCTGTTCGTCGTTATCGGTCATTGCTGTTCGTCGTTATCGGTCATTGCTGTTCGTCGTTATCGGTCATCGTTGTTCGTTGTTATCAGTCATCGCTCTTTGTTGTTATTGGTCATCGTTGTTCGTCGTTAGCGGTCATCGCTCTTTGTTGTTAGCGGTCATCGCTCTTTGTTGTTATTGGTTATCGCTGTTCACCCCCGGTATCAGTCACCCCCTCATTCTTTATAATGATTCCAGTGATCTGCGTTTTCCTACAATATGCTTAAAAAAAATTCCCCATGACCTTGACCGCAATAAGCAGCTGGGGGTGGATGTTCTGTAAAGATTGAGCCATGGTTGAACAGCTGGAGGCAAAGTTAGAGTCCTGATGAAACAGCTGGATGAGAGATTTGAGTCTTAGCTGATTAGGTGGAAATGAGGTCTGATTCCTAGTCGATCTGACTGAGACCAGGTTTGAGTCACAGTTAATGTGTAAGGACTGAGTACAGACTGATATGTAAGCTGCCTACAAGGGTAGGTAATGAAAAATTAACCAGAACACAAATTTAATCTTGTTTAAATGCCACCCTGTCGGGTGCCCTCTCTACCATGTCATACAGATCCTTTTCAGACTCAAGGGTCCTTCAAGCACAGTAGGAAGGAGCATGAAGATAAATGGGCAAAAATGGGCACACAGCTGGAGAGAAAGTGAAATAGGGAAATAATGTGACTGTTTATTAAACAGTCAGACCTTAATGAGCCATCACAAAGTCACACGTGACTGTTATTCCAAATGGAGTGTGGAGCCCTTTCAAATTTCACCGTGGATCGATACCTTCTCATTAACACCTTCACTAACTTAGTCAGCATGTCGTCTGTTCTGGGGTTTGCAAGTTCATTTTCAGCTGCCGTCTGAGTGATTGAGTGACTGGGCTTTTCTAACTATAGGAGGACGGTTATAGGTTCAAGTGCTTGGTTTGTGAATCTGATCGATCTATTATATTTGTCCAACCATACTACTTGTAGAAGTGAGATTCTACACTAGGCATTCGTCTGTGATATTACATGGCCTGAGACTCATGTTCCAAGATTCAAGATGCAAGGCCAAGATTCCTTAAATCGTCACATACAGAGTTATAGAAGTTTGCCTTGTTGCTCCGAAGGCTGTGCATAAACATAGAAAAGATAGGTGTAGAAGGTATACAGCGTGTATATGTGTAAGTGATAGTATACCTTCCTGTACAGTGTACAACTATATTAAGTACTTAATCCCAGTACATTAAGCGCTTAAATAAGTGCAGTGTACATTATTCTAGCGAGTTCAGGTTGTATTATGAAATAGCATTAAATCTGTAGTAGCATGTCTTCGCTAAGAAGTCTTACGGCCTGAGGACAGAATCTCCCTCTGAGTCTCTCTGTTTTGGCCATAATGCTTCTGAGACATTTGGCTGATTTCAGCAGGCAAAACAGACTGAGGTTTCTAGGGCTGTCCCACTTCTATTTGGCATTTTAAAAATCCTTGGACGTAACTGCATGGTTCCTCAGGTGGAGCTAACGGCATTTGTGCTGTTCTGACTCTCCAGTTCCACGATCCTCTTTGGAAATGCGTTCAGGGAAGCAGAACCCCAATACCGTACCTCTGTCTTTGCATTCCTGTGCAGCAACCTTCAGGGATGCAGAACCCCAATACCGTACCTCTGTCTTTGCATTCCTGTGCAGCATCCTTCAGGGATACAGAACCCCAATACCGTACCTCTGTCTTTGCATTCCTGTGCAGCATCCTTCAGGGATGCAGAACCCCAATACCGTACCTCTGTCTTTGCATTC
>JABFDZ020000054.1:6021949-6044753 GCA_019775955.2 Pollimyrus isidori
GGACTGTGGGGGGAAACCGGAGGAAACCCCACGACGACATGGGGAGAACATGCAAACTCCACACACATGTGACCCAGTTCATTAGTGACTGATGGACTGTGCTGTTCATTAGTGACTGTGGGACTGTGCTGTTTATTAGTGACTATGGGACTGTGCTGTTCATTAGTGACTGTGGGACGGTACAGTTCATTACTGATTGAGGGACTGTGCTGTTCATTAGTGACTGTGGGACTGTACAGTTTATCACTGACTGAGGGACTCTGCTGTTCATTAGTGACTATGGGACTGTGGGACTTTGCTGTTCATCAGTGACTGAGGGGCTGTGCTGTTCATTAGTGACTGTGGGACTGTACAGTTCTTTAGTGACTGAGGGACTGTGCTGTTCATTAGTGACAGTTGGACTCTACAGTTCATTAGTGACTGAGCGACTGTACAGTTCATTAGTGACTGTGAGATTTTGCTGTTCATTAGTGACTGGGGACCTTAGCTGTTCAGTAGTGACTGAGCGACTGTGCTGTTCATTACTGACTGAGGGACTCTGCTGTTCATTAGTGACTGTGGGACTTTGCTGTTCATTATATTAGTGACTATGGGACTGTGCAGTTCGTTAGTGACTGATGGACTGTGCTGTTCATTAGTGACTGTGGGACTGTGGGACTTTGCTGTTCATTAGTGACTAAGACTGTGCTGTTCGTTAGTGACTGTGGGACTGTACAGTTCATTGGTGACTGAGGGACTGTGCTGTTCACTAATGACTGTGATGGGGTTGTGCTATACATTAGTGACAATGGGACTGCTGCTTGCATGAGATTGTGTTCCCATTTGCCTACACATTCCACTGCATCACCCTCCCCTTGCACACTCTCTGCTGCAGCCCCTGACTTGTACATCAACCCTGCAATGCAGTACATTAAAATGGCCTGCCGTCATAGCATGCAACAAGCTGCAGTGCATGAGGGCAAGTTTGCACTCACACCAGGTGCTCCAGACTAGAGGAACGTGGTACTTTCATTGGTCTGTGTCACTTCTGCTTGCACTCAAATTGCCCTCAGCTGTAGCACAGAGAGGACACCCACAGCCATGAAAGCAGAATTTCTGATGCCGTGAAACCGTCCTGCAGATACTGGGAGTAAAAACATCGCCAAGAAGAACATCGTCCCGAAGAATATATAAGCTACAGTCCCTGTACATACTGTACTCTGGGTAAGCTGGAACGCTCCGGAAAAGCCAGCAAGGAGCACTGGCCAGAAAACACAGAGAGCTTTCTCTGGGGGTTAGAGGGGCACTGGGGAAATTGCTGAAAAATTCCGAACACGTATTGGCCACATCAACAAAACCAGCTACTAAAGTTGCATGAAACTCCAGACTTGCTCTGGCCTTTAATTCCCACAAACATTTGTGTGAAATAACCAGGCCTATATTGTGCAGGACTGTTCATGCCAAGGAGGCTTTTTAGATGACAGACAGTGTTTGATGCCCAAAAGGTGATGTTGGACAGTAAACAGTTGAGGTCTCACGTCTTTGAATTGAGTCTATTGAGTTTTTAAATTGAAATTTTTATTTCGGTCACATACACACACACACACACACACACACACACACACACACATACATGTACATTCATATATATTGAATGAAAAAAAGTGTAGTCTGAAGCTTTAGCTTATCATAGATACCACACTGTTATTTTAAAGAATACAAGGACAATGCAAATAAGTAAAAACAAAAATACAAGCAAGAATAAATATTTCCCACTGATGCTGGGTGTCGACAGCATTCCTACTGCCGCATTTCCCATCACTTTTTCATTAACAGTAATGACCTTGATAATTTATATCATTTTAACACCAGCCGTCGGGCACATTCAGATGCACTTCGATAAATCTGCCCTTACCTGAAATACCTTTGCTTCAAATAATATTGTTTTGTTTCTTGAAGACTAATTAGTTTCTGCTGGTGATGCAGCCAACGTTTTGCTTGCGTTTCTCCAAGACGCCCCACTCTTTCAAACTGAGATAGATTTGCTTGTTCTGCTTGCATGGTTGAGTATGAAAAGCACCAAACGACGCGTTAGTTTGGTTAGCCGAAACAACCAGGCGATGTAATTCGTCTCTTGGCCCTGTTTTAGAGACACTGCTTGGGTAGTAAAGGTTCCAGGCAGCAGGTGGCGGAGCGGTTTAAGGAACCAGACTTAGTCCAATACGTCCCATAGTGACGATTTGTACGAGATGTTTGCTGCACTCAATGAAAGCATAAATCGTGTAATTTAATTATGTCTGCCTTTACATTTTTTCAGCCTTCTCCCCATGCAGAATCAGAGTGATTTTATGGGTATTCTGGGATGCTCAGTACACAGTCGATCATCTCAGGATGATGGGGCCCTTTCCTTTTGCTTGGGGTCAATGGTGGGAGGTCCTTTATGCAGCTGAGGCACTGGCAGTGAAACTCCTTATATAACATCTAAAAGACTGAAATAGGTAATGGAGAGGTAGGACGGGACACTGTACTGTTGTCATGGGAACCAAGGTACATGTGTTATTTAATGGCCTAAATCTGGAGTGGACTTTAAACAGCATCCTTCGTCTATCTTCCACTGACATTCTGACAATGTCAGAACCACGCGCCGCTTTTAGAGTTACCTGTTTATACTGGACTTAGTATCATAGGACAAACCTGGAGCTCCCAGCGGTACACCCACCTAAGAAGAAACACACTAACTCAATGCAAGCTGATGACATACCGTGTGGGAATCGAAGGGCATCAAGGTCTTTTATCAGAAAAATAACACTGAAGGCATCACTTATAAAAGGAAAATGTTGCCCAATTAACTTTCAGAATAATTGTATTCCTTCCTCTTTACTGGCCTGATATGAATTATATTCTGATACACTGAGACCCTCTACAACCTCAGGTCAAGTGTTAACCTTGAAAAAGAGTTTTGTACCTTTGGCTTTGCATCTACATTACTACAGTCTCTAAACCAGTGCATCTCAAATTGGTCCTTGAGAACGGAGCGAAAATGCGCACTGTCTAACAGGAAGCCGGGAGGGAGCCAAAATGTGGACTGCTGGGGGTCCTCAAGGATCGAGTTGGGAATCACTGCTCTAAACATACAACTGTCTTTTTGTGTTTTACTCCTGTATGGATTGTGAAAGTTGGTGTGTATGAATGGATGCATGTCACAGCTATTGTCTTGTGCTTCTACTTATTTAATTACATCTATCCAGTAATGAGAACATGGAACTGGGTTGTAATAATCATCCTTAGGTGTTTTGCTGATAATGTAGTGTGAAACTTGGTTTTTCAGAAAAGACATAAATAGTGAGGAAGTGTGTATACTGATGGATTCTCAATTTTTTTTAAAGCAAAACCTTCAGTTTAGGAAATTAACCTTCTTTGCAGCAACTAAGAGTTAAATATGTCCTTATGTTGCAAGTATTGTGGGAAAGACCTGATTTTATAAGTTTAAAAGTTAAAAGTCATGGATATTCCTTTGAAAATGTAAATATATTGGTTTGATAACAAACGTTAATTAACACAATGTCTAACATATCTGCACATATCTTTCACAAAGAAGTCAGTTCATTATTGATCCTGTAAAGAAGTGTTTCTCAGGCCGCCCCTCGAGACCCCCACAAAATCCTCATTTTTGCTCCATCCCAAGTATTCAGCGTTCCTGATTGTTTGGTTCCCACGATCCCCTGGGAATGGGCGGAGAAACACCCATAAGGTAAACTACAAAACAGCCAATGCCCCCCACTCATGGTGACGCCCTGTTGGTGGCGCTGTCCAGAATCTCAGCCCCGCAGTAGTGGAGGTCTTCGGTGTCGGCGTCATATAAATACCTTTGTATGTGACTTCGCTGTATTAATGAGCTCAGGGAACAACCACTTAGCTGCCGCCCTTGTGATAATGTTCCAAAGACTTTCTGGTCAACATAACCTTTATAAGGGTACATTCACAGTTTGCACCCCCTCCTCTGAGCCAGATCAAACTGGTAAGGGTGGGACATGCACTTCGTAAAATACATATACCTTTCAAACATGCATACTTCACGTGACCAGCATGCTGCAGGCCTGGAGAAAATGAAGGGATGTCTATGCTTTTGCATGGTCTCTGTCTTTGTGGTGTTCCTGCCATGTCTGCTACATGCGCTCAACGTTCACGCCTTTGTCCTACAGTCTGCACTTCTTGTCAATTCTAACAAGTACTGCGCTCCAAAACATGAGTGCAAAATTTAGCTCAAACCTCAATCTTCTTTTCGCCTTTTTATCTCGTGATTGTCAGCTGTCTGTCACCCAGGCGTTCTTGCAATAAAATATGAAAAATATGTTCCAAAAGCTGTTTATCTAAAAGCCAGTTAAGGAAAATATACCCTCTGTTCAATTTTCTATCACACTGGCCACTGGTGACAGAGCAGAGAGGTACAGAGCTGTGGCCGGCAGTCAGCCCTGTACCTCTCAGCTCATCCGACCGATGCTGCCTCTACCTGGAGCCTCTCCCCTCTCTGGGCCACTTACATTCAGCCTCTGAATCCTATTTTTAACCATATAAAGATATTTCCAGCCTTCTTTTATCCCAGTGTTTCCCAATCCGGTTCTCGGGGACCCACAGACACTCCACGTTTTCGCTACCTACTAGGAACTGAGAGAAAGCAAAAATGTGGGTTGTGTTTGGGTCCCTGAGGATCGGACTGGAAACACTGTTTTATTCTAAGTCTATTTATGATAAATTCTTTGCATACATTTTTTAATCTCTTGTAGTTAGACATGCTTGAATTCATTTCTTAAAGGCTGCTATTTGTTGTTGAAGATTTTCATGTTGTTTAGGACAACAGTGGTTATGCTCTTTAGCTGTTGCCCTTTTCTAAAGCAATTAACATTTATTACTTTTACTGTTGCTTCAAGCACTTTATACTTTTACAAAAATTCAGCTTAAGTCCTTCACTCTGCAGTATAACAATACAGCACAAGCACATGAAATGTTTGCATGATCAAATGTGTAACATGGTATTACTATTACATAGTAGCGTTACGAGTTCTGTGCATGGATCAGCGAAATATACTGTCCCATTGGTCCCCTTATAGCATTTCTGTCAATGACATAAATAATTATAATGGTCAATTTTTATGAGTTTGCATGGTCTTACATGTTAGTTTTGCATTTGAAAAGCTTGAGTCGTCCATGCAGGTTTTCTGCCCTGAAAACAGCTCGGCTCTTTTGTGGGACGTGAACGGATGTGTCAAAATCAAGGCGGGACAGGAGGACCAAGCGACTGTCACACAGCCACGAGACAAATGGCCTGTTTTGTCACGTCAGCTGGGATTATCTCATGTGCTCGTTTTCACGCTGTGCGGTCTGCAGATTCACCGTCAGCGTGCTGCGAGGCCACTAAGCCACACGAGAGGTCTGGCCGTACCAGCCTTTCACTGAACTTATTGTGTCAGTAAATAACAGATTTATTTGGCTGTCAGCTTATTAAATCAAACCTGAGCCCGCTGTATTTATCAGTGTTTCGCCTTCCCTGTAGGTTCAGGTCTGCTAGGAGTTGGAAGGGAACAAAAATGTGGAATGAAAAAGACGGTTATATATAAAATACACCCTATAGATTTTTTTACGTATCTAAGATAATAAAGAAGGTAAAGTCCAGCTGAGGGTAAGGTTAGTAAATGTACTCAACAGAGACCTTGGGTGGCTCCATTGATGTGAGGATGACCTTTCTAAGTTTCTTAAAGGAACATGTTGTACATCAATGTCCGTTTCTGCTCGCTCGTCCTTCCACATCATCTACAACAGCAGCTGAGGAAAATCACAATGCGAGAAATTTCTCAAAGACGTTAAGAAACGTCACGTCAAACGTCACGCCGCGATTGGGTCGTCAGAGCAATTCCATAAACGTGACGATGATCACCTGATCTCTGACAAATGAAAACAGCTGTCAGGAAGATCATGTGATCATCTCATTGGCTACAAGCTACTTAGAGAGTATCTGTCCATTTGCTAAATATAGTGTCAAAAACAAATTTAAATCACGTAAAAGGTACATATCACATACGTCCAATACTAGCTAAGAGGCCAACTGGCTGATTTCAGGCTTACCACATCACGTTTAGTTGATGAGAATGACCTGAGAATGTCGCCTTATACCAGAATGAAGTCTGTGTTCTGATCCTGAGCATATAGTGCACACTACCAGTCATAAGTTTTTGCATTTATTTCAAAACTGTAGATTTTTTTTTAATTCTTGTTAAGCACTGGAAAGTTGAGTGAACAACTATAAATGAAAATACAAGTCAAACAAAACCTTTATAACATGAACAGTGTGTGTAACAGTGCATGCTGACAACCTATTAGCTGGTTGTGTGGTGATGGTATGATCAGATTCTAGACTGTCCTTTAAATATACTACTTAACTGTTTCATCCCATTAAACAGAGAATTTAACGTCTCTTGTAGAATGAAAGCCTCAGATTTCCTCTTCGAATTCACTGTTGTAACTGCTACAGGTGGTTAAAGATATGACATCTTCTTGCAATAAAGGGACTCAAATGGTGAACATACCGTAAATGTAAACGTTAGCAAAGAATATTGAGTGTATTTTTAGCAAATGTTCAGTAACTGGCAAATGCAGAAAATCTCTGCGTGCAAAAACTTTTGAATAAGTCATTTTAGCCACATTTGTGGTGCAGTAAAGACAGCATGACACTGAGCAAAGTTCCATATACTTTTAATGAGTCAAACCCTCCAAGGGACATTGAAACACACATATTGAAATGGTCGGACTACAGCTATGATCTTCAAACCTGCTCTATCTACTTCCCCCATAACACAGGCGTGTGTATACATAGCCTGTACACAGTGCGTACACGGCATGTGCACACGCACGCACACACACTCACACATTTATTACTTTATACCTGGGAAGTTCAACAGAAATGCATAGATAGTGTGCCGTCACTATGTCATTGGTCGGCTGTCACTATGTCATTGGTCGGCTGTCACTATGTCATTGGTCGGCTGTCACTATGTCATTGGTCGGCCTAATGGTATCACACACTACTGGAGTTTGGTCCTCAAAAAAATAGAAAAAAAATATAAGTAAATCTCTTTTTTATGATTGAGGAGGAGTCAGTCCATCGACCTGCAGGCTGGGGGCTCTTCCAGTGGGTTGGGGGGGTGCTTGAGCGGGTGCGGCCTTGTAGTGTGGTTCTGGGTCCGGTTCCAGTCTGGTCCCAAGGCTCAGCGGACCAGCGGAGCCTGCTTGAGAGAGATGAGCACCGAGCGCATGCGGGACACGTCCTTGGCCTGCTTGCTGGACTTGGGGTTGAAGTCGCAGAGACGTGCCACACGCTCCCACTCAGAACCAGGGCTGTTCTCGTCCATGTCGCACACCATGGCCTCTTCAGCCGCCCTATGGGCAACACGGGAGGGAGGGAGGGAGGGAGAAATCAGTGGGGGCCGTGGAAGGCAAACCCAGGGAGACTGACCCCTCCCTGTCCACCCAGAACCATCAGCACCGTACAGCACCAAAGCAGCAACATGTCTACCTGACTGACTCTACATCTCATCTTCCAACTTCCAACTCTCAAGAAGTTCAAACATCACAGATCTGGGCTGATGTACCTGAAGTGACCGCCCATCCGCAACTGATTTAAAATTTGTTTTATCTGCTTATGTGGTTTCGTGAATATTTTAAGGGGGGCCTTTATACCTTGGGTGGAGAGGCAGGCAGTGGGCATCCCAAACAAAAGACTCCACATCCCCATGTACTGGGGGGGGGGGGGACTACGGGTGAAGATCGTGTCATGTTGGTGTCAAGCAGGACCGTAAATAAGCTTCAAGACAAGGTGCTGCGGTCTTACTTCCGCTGCAGCTTCACGGCAGTTTAGGTGGTTACATTTAAAAAAAAAGGAACTGAAGAACAGGCACCTAACTTGCTGTCTCCTAGAATATTCCGAGGGAACATTCCCACAGAATATTCTACAGATCTATAAACTGCACAAGAGAGC
Source organism: Pollimyrus isidori (assembly GCA_019775955.2). Lineage (NCBI taxonomy): Eukaryota > Metazoa > Chordata > Actinopteri > Osteoglossiformes > Mormyridae > Pollimyrus > Pollimyrus isidori. The sequence goes on from JABFDZ020000054.1 coordinate 6,029,958, forward strand.
ATGTCGTAGCCACGGATAAGCGCGCCCCCCCGTTAGCCAAGCTCGTCATGCTGTTGACGGCAAGCGCCCCCCCCCCCTCCGGCCCTGAAGCAAAGGTCAGCGTGGTCCGTCATACAAGCATATCCTCGGGCTAAGAATATCCTTACCTCTCCAATCAGAACAAAGGCCAGCCGAAACACAACTCAACATGGGAGGGGTCGGGAATGGTGGAGTCTCTTACTATCCCCCCACCCCGGCCAAACACCGAGCCACAGAACTACAATCAGAACATCACCACCCGGCGTAGCTCCGCCCATTCTGCCCACCCTTACCCGGCAACAGAAAGACTCCACACTGCCATTGGCTAATTCCTGCCCTAGTTTTAAAAAGCCCTCTGTATAAGGACACAAACACGCACAGCAGAATGGAGATGATAAGCCAGTGCTGAGAGTAACAGGCACAACGGGCTACATGTGAGCACAGAACCAGAAGACCAATACACTGTCACAAGGTGACACCACATCTGGCAGTAAGAAGAACATTAAATATCCCTGGAGTCTTCATTAATTAAATTCCTTTGCCTTTTTTTTTTGTTTTTTTACTTAACTGGTCTAGGCGGTAGCAAGGATGATTAATGTGTGTGCTTAAAGGTGCGTAGAAAGGAAAAAAGGAGAAACAGATCAGAAGTCAGATATAGAGAAATGAAAATAAATAAGCTTTATGCAGATGACAGAAGCCATGCATCTGGGAGACTGTGTTGATGGGGCTTAGTGTGCAGCCGTCACACGAGCTGCTGCCGGTCTGAGGGCGTCACCGGGCACCGGAGCGCACCGGCACACTTTCTGATGCCAGACGGGCATCGACCCAGCACTGAGCAGCTCGGGGAAGGATATGAGGGCTACAACACGAAGCCAGGGTGGGGGGGCAAAAAAATCAGGCAGCAGTACGATATATCAGAAGCAGAGCTATGACTAAACTGCATATTGCGTGCTTGAAGCAACTGTGTATCCAGGTCTAAGCCAGGGCACCCAATCAGAACCTGCGGTGACGAATCTCACATTGGCTGTCGGTGAAAATTAACGGCAAGGCGGATTTCGCCTCAGTAGATTGTGCGTCCGAATCCCACGGCCGCCATGACACCCGGCCAGACCTACACCAGACCTTCGCAGATTCCTGGCCAGGAAGGATCTCGCACAAGAAAAACACCTGCTTCACTTAAACACTTCACAACCCTAACCCTAACCCTAACCCAAACCCAAAATGAGAGAGAACATAGCAGCAATTCCATAAAGCAAGAATATTTATAAAGTTAATAGTCCTGACAACAGCAGGGATGTTTTTTCATGACTTGGAGACATGTTGCTTCAAACAGGACAATGTGACTGAGTCAGACTTAAACATTTGTCAGATTACAGATACATTTCAAATTTTTTTTTTTTTTTTTAAGTATTCATAGGCATTCTTGCCTACACATACATGACATACTAAGACATTAAAGGTCATTCTTTACAATGGATGGAGACTAAAACCTATACTCAGTCACTGTCACTCACATATTCTGATCAACACGAAGGACTGTGAAAATTAACGTATACAAATCACAAAATGAAAATGTATGATCCAACTAAAATGACACCTGGACAACCATGAATGAAAACTGGTTTTCTGGAAGAAAAGGGAAAGGTGTCGAGAGAGTGTGTGTGTGTTTCCTGATGTACTGATGCAAAGGCTCTTTCAGAGTGTTAGGCAGCTTTACTCATTAATTATGATTGAAAATCCCTATAGTGCATGTAAATTACTAAGACAATTACTTTACGAAAAAAGCAGTCCAGAGATACTGAAAACTGCATAGGCTTTTCCTCATTACAGAACCAGACAAAACATGGAAGACAAACTGAAAGAAGAAACTAAGGGTGTTAAATCATGAGGGATGATTCTAACGGGTGTTTGAAAGCAAAGGGGTGTTAGTTTAGCGACATACACATAACCAATCAGCTCAGAGAAGGGCTGTCTGTAGAAATCTTCGTCCAGCACCCTGGACGGAGAGACGTCCGAAAGGGAAGCGGCAGGCGGGAGAGAAGAGAGAGAGTGGTAAAAAGGAGGAGACGACATTCAAACCGGCGTGAGAGCAGAGAGTCAGCACGGGATTCTGGGAAACGGGCATTTACACGCCTTGAAGTGGGAGGGGCTGCGGATTACGGTACGCTTCCGGTCCTGGGGTAAACCGCTCTGTCGGGGTCAGCTGCAGACCAGAAGCCTCCATCTGGCTGAACTGACCGCCAGACGCTCTCCTTCCTATCGCGAGACGAGGTGCCAATTCGTCGCCGAAGAACACCGCGAATGGAACACCTATGCTTCAGGTAAGTTCTGGATCTTTTCCCAGAGACGGGTCAAACGTGCAGCTCCTGCGTCACAAACGGTCGCCTGGGTTGCCCCCCCTGCGCTGCCTCTGGCCATTCTTAAACTACCAGTAAGAGTTACATAATTCACAAAATACAATTTACCCGCTTTCCAGAACAATTATAACTCTGCATTGAGACACGGATATATATACATATATAAATTTAAACTGAAAAGCTGAACCGAGTTTTTTGGTTCCTGGAAATTAAGCTGAATTTAAATATTTAAATTCAAAATACAAAACGGTAGAAGTCATGCAAATAAAACAGGTTATTTTACATAAATGACCTATTCATTGGTTTGGGGGGGGGTGGTGCTCTAGGGCCTCTGAGGGACACTCGGGCAGTTCCGCTCCTGCCGCCAGCCATTCGGCCCCAGCTACGCTGGGAGTCCCCGCTTTACCTGTTACTGGCTTTTGTCTTCTCCAGCTGCTCATCCTGCCGCAGGTTCCACTCCTCCAGCTCCTGCTTGGCCTTGTCCTTCCACTCCACCTCCTGCTTGCGAGAGTTGGCGTCTAGAGGGAGGGGAGGTACAAAGCTCCGCTAAACCACCCGACCAGGAACACCGGCAGTCAGCCCACCTTCTCTCGGAGGCCCCGCCCCCACTAGCCTCAGTAAAACCTGCCGGGCCACATCCCTCACCCAGAGCCTCCAGCCTCTCCTTCTGCTCCTCCCTCCACTTGCGCAAGCTCTCTGGTTCAGACTGCAGCCGGTCGACACTGGAGATGGCGGCGTAAGCATCAGTGGGGCCGTTACTCGCCTGTCAGGCACGAAGGGACATGAAAGCCATTCTGCTGTTAAACAACAGTTTAGAGAATGCTGGAGACTTTCAGGTAATTAAGAATTCTTATAAATAAGTATAAAATAAGGGACACCGCTGTACTGACAGCTTACAGAACTGAACACTGCCGGATTTATTTGACTATATAGTATAAACATTTAATGTTGCTCACATATTTTCCAATAAAATAAAGAACAGTCAAACAAACTGCTGATTTTGCCAATTTCTAAACAGCAACTAGGCAGACTGACAGTACTGAGCCGGGCCAGACCTTCATCTCTCATACCTTACGGGCCACCTCAGCACAAACGAGGGCAATAATGTCACCAGCTAGAAAGGCAGACGGGAAATTTACCTCATGCACTTCACCATTAACGGCATCGTCTATGGCATCTGGGGAAAGAACGAAAGTTGTGTTAGCAGACGGCCAGCCCAGATGTTTTTGCATGTCTAGGGGACACCAAGGTAAATGTAGAAAAGCTTATATTAATATTGCAATTGTTCCACCACAAAAGCTCGTTGTAACAGACAATACAACAGCAGACAAAGTGTCCTCTGTCCACCATATAGGGTCTCTGGATCTACCGATGGCCTCTAGACTTTAAGCCAGTTAGCCAGAATCATGAACACTGTCCTGGGGGAGAGATACAACATCAGTTTTTGTCCTTTAAAAGTGTTGAAGTAATTTATTCTGTTCCAGGAAATTTCTTGCCAGACCCAGATTCTTTTTAAAGTAAAACTAACCATTCAAGTTTGAAACGCCATTTCATTTGAATCATTTTTCTCTCTTTGCTAGCTCTGGGTAGGACACCTCCCAGCACCCGGCTCTGAAAACGGAGAGCGACTCATCATTTATTTAAATCATTCTGATCCAGTAACGGAGCGATGTTTCTGGGGAAGAGGATTACATCGGTCATGGCGCATGGTGAGACTGCCGGTGGGGGTAGCAAGGTGTCTCCAGGTGACCTGACCCAGTAGGAAGCCCATAGCACACTGACCACACAAAACTGTCATGACTGAGAAGCAGCCAAGGATGTGCATCCACGTTACCACTGGGAACACGCCCCCACCAGGCTGGAATACTGATACTGACAAGTAGACGGGGAACACGCTTCACAAAGGACCCGAAACGAGAGAGAACATTAGCTCAGGAATACAACTAGAACATTCTTGGTTTCACAGTCAGATTTAAACTGCTTCTCGTGCCCTTAAATTCCTGTGATGCTGTCCTGAGTAACGAATGAGAGGACACCAGTTCATGTCAGGTTCTCCATTCAGGTCATTGCATCCGCACATTTAAAAAAAAACGCATCTCCGTCAAGAGCTTAAATCCTTCTACGCATGAATTTCAACAGCTAAGCAGGATCAGATCATTGCAAAGGCCACAGCAGACAGCCGTCGAGGGGATACCAGTTTGTCACAAGTCAGGAAATATAAACAAGAAATAGCTTCAGAATATCTTCATCTATTTTTCCTCTTCCAGCTGGTGAGGAAGCCCCACAGGATCTACTGTCATCCTCGACAGGCTGACCATGAAGGTCACAGAGGATGCTGAGGAAGACGCCAGTGTCACCAAGGACGAAGGTGACGGGTAAGGGGAGAAGACCAAAGGCTGAGTAGCCATTGATCATGCTGGCAATGAAGGACATAGATCAGTGCTAAACACAGAGTACATTTCATTTTCCCTTTAACAGAACGGCCCACACAGGCAGGAACTGTTTACCGTAAACCGCAAACCTCGCTCTGTGCGTCAAACAACAGTAAACGCTACCAATAATTTATTGGATGCGGAATGAGTATACCATACCCACATTCCGCACACGCGCTGTGATGTGTGGCGAAGCCTCCAGCCCCGCGTGCAAAATCTGGGAACGGAACCCTCATTTCCCAGCCAGAAGAAGCAGCCTGTCATGACATCACTCAAAAGGGCCAACTGGCAGATCTCACTGTAAACCTGAGTGCACTGGACATCAGTAACCAGTATGCTTAACACCTGCCACAATAATATTTTTGTTATGCAGCAGGGAATTGGCTGGATAAGTGTAAGATTTTACAACTCAGAACAGTCAGTTGGAGCCATTTAATGGGAACTGAGCCAGAAAAACATTCCAAACAAAAGGAAGTAAAACATTAAGTATAGTAGAAAAAAAGTAAATGTTAAATAGTATAATTAGCGTCTACATGGCCATACAAATGTTCCGGTTAGTGTAAATACACTCCACCACTGATTTTCTGCACGTTTGCACATTTCTGACACTGAATTTTACCAGATATCAAACAGAACTGATCGTTGACAGCTATCGGGTAAATCAGTCAACACGCAACATCATAATGGTCACTCCTCCCTGACTACAGCTGGGGGGGGGGGGGGGTTCCATGATCATCCATCAGGCTGTCAGCATTTCTGCCGCACGAGAGCCTTGTCCTGCACCCGTGCTTCAAATCAACGCCATTATATGTTGATCAGCCACTCAATTTAACAGAAACATGGATTTGAGATTAGCCCACTACTACAACCGGCATTTGTAAATTTATGATGTTAGTGTTACTACAGTAGCCCCCTGTATCCGCAGCTTACTGCGGTCCAAAGAAAAAAAACACAGTAAAATGTATAACAGTACGTTTTTTTCATTGTTCCTTTGTCCTCTGAGGGATATAAATAGCGTCACTGTCAATGTCATCCCTGATGTATATTTTAGATGCTCTACCATCACCTGAGAAATGAGCCAAAACGTCAGAATCCATTTCATTCAAGAGAGCATAGTACTGTACAGTACTGTAGCCAATAACAACGTACGGTGTACTTTATAACTGTACTTAATGTCGGTAATGTGTTACTCTGCATAATGAAAAGCAAAAAACTCAAACTGGGAGTGAAAATCAGCTGAAATGTCCTCCCCGAAGCAAATGGAGGTGACACTATACAGGCATGTCAGACAGCATTAACGTGGACAAGTATTCAGCGAGCCGATAAGTAAAATGGAGTAACAGCAAGTGTACATGTGGTTTTATTAAATAACCCACAACTAGGGGACAAAATGGAAAATAATATTCATTACCTTGAAGGTAGTCAGACTTGGTTGGATTATACAGCAGCCTGACACTCAGGCACTATTCTACCTATTCATTATTAACTTATTATTAACTTAATGTTGAAATGCCTATAGTTGCTTTTCTCTAATCTGGGGCTCTGGAATGTCCTCACAATAGACAACGCCCCCCCTTTCATTCAGAGCACCGAGTCTCTGAGGGGCTCCAGGTTTGGGCGCCTTCGCCTCACACTCCACTCCCCCCCCCCCCTTCAGAAAGAAGGTCACCCGTCGCCGTTTGTCTCGCAACCCGAGCCACAACTCTGCCTGAGCTGCGGCAGCTAGACAACACGGCCCAGAGGAAGACCCGCCACGGTTACATAAGCTTCAAACGCCGCCGCCTAAAAACTGATCCTTTACCTTCAGGCGCTTACAAACAGCTGGACGCTGTGCACCTGCGACAGATGGGGAACCGCAGCAGCACCCGCCGGGCAGAGAACCTGCACATCAGCTCTGCAGGTCACAGCAGCAACAGATGACCTCTGAATTAATGTGTGAGATTTAGTGTCCATTCCCGCAAGGAAAGCTATTTAAAAAACAGCAGGAATGTAATGCAGTTCACTCCCTCACCGCTGGTTGTACCTTGACAACCCGCCGACACATCTGAGAAATACTCTCGTTTTGTTGGGGTCTTTTAGTTCTTGGGATACGTTACATTACAGGTGCAGGAGAACTTTCTGTACAACTTTGCCAGCATTATGTTTTACTCTGTCGTTGCTAAAAGCTCAGAGATCCCATTCTTTTCCCCTCAAAAGCTTCCATTAGAAGATCTCGGTGACACTGCTGGCAGGTGTGATTCATGTTACACCCGACTGCAACACTAAATTGCTTCAAAGGAAAATGAATAGGAAATGTCTGTATGCTAGTTTCACATAAACACTGGCTGCGTTTCCAGTGCCTGTGCCATCGAACACCTGATCATGGCTTAATTCTCAGCATCACCGCTAAGGATCGGGACTGGCAACTGAATAACCCACCAGGTGACAGTTTAACAGGAAGGCCAGCTTATGACACTTCTCTTTTGAAAGAAACGCAGACTCAAAGTCCAGATGCGGGGATACAAAGTGAAAAGGGCAGCACGGCCTACAACACTCGTGCTAACATTTCAGCAGTGGCCCAAAGACGTCTCCCCCAGCTGCAGTTAGCGCGTCGAATTAAAACGCTGCAACTGTGAATAGGAAGCACCCCTTTGTATGACACTTCTGGAACACCATCCCCGCTAAACCTATAAAGCACCGAATCATTAAACCGCTGCCTGGAGCCATAGTGCTCTTCACCAGCTTCCAATGGCCTTCATCAGCTTTCAGTTTACACCCTGGTTTTATTAAATCAGGCTGTTTTTTCTGTCTTCTACGTTATCAGCCAGTTGACCTTGGACCCCCAGAGTGTTTTTCCTTTTCCTCCCTACTTTCAGCTGCTTCTCCGCCGTTGTCGTCTTCTGGCATTCCTACTGGCCCTTTTCCGCCATTGTATGCACCATACTCTGGTAATGGACCGCCACACGCTCTTGTCAAGGGACAAGTCTGTTGCGAAAGCCGCTATATAAAAATAATTGAATTGAAACTGAACCGAATAGCTGGTTACGGTATGATCCGCCCGCCCAGACTGAGTGGTACACGTTTATTGGCATCTGGTGAGATGCGGGCCATGTCCTCCTGTAACGAGAGAACGCCCCATTACTCATTTAAGGTTCTCCGATCGTGTGACAGAGCCATGTCTCCTGGGTAAAAAGATGACGGGGGCTGCGGGGAGCGCAGTTTTTCCCCATCACCGCTGCCAGGCAGCAGGGCACAGCCTGGCTGCAGAACTGCAATGCATGCTGGGAAAGCAGGCACAGTTCAGGCTGGTGAACACCATACGCCCCCCCGACCCCATCTCAAAAAGGTCACATTCCTCTCCGGGAGGAAGAACAAAAAATCTGTGGTCTGCGATTCATTCCCTGCTGCCTACACTGGGTGAGGAGACAGCAATCTCCCAAAGGAAAAAAAAAACAAGGGCCGCCCGCCCCAAAATGTTTTCCAAAAAGTTGCTGCTTTTGCAGTCTGCTTTACTGCTGACAAAGCCCTTACCAGTAAACCTCTATGCAATATCCCTGTTAAACCTCAGACTGGGGGGGGGCTGGCTGCAGAGCCGGTCACCATACTGCCACCAAACACGGGCTCTGGGCCACACGGCTGCCAGCGTCCGGCCTGAACACTGGCGCAGGCAGCTAGGGGTTTAAATGCGCAAGCAGCAGCTCAACTTCCTCTTCGGTCAAGTGGCTACACCTTAACTCACACGGTATAAAGGTTACTGTGCCTGATGTGCACTTTAACATGCTGGGGGGGGGGCTTTTAAGCTGGAAACCATAGATCACTTGATGTCCGCCTTCTGTGGAGGCCACCCCACCTGCATAAAGGTTGGCCGCTGGCCACTGCGATGGTCTCGGTCTTCTGGAGCAGATCCAGTCGCATGCCTTGAAAAATCCCATACAGCTTGCACTGCACCTCCTGCACTGCGGGACCCATATAAAGAATCCCCGCCTTTGGTGCAGTATCCAGGCATCAGGACAAAACTCCTACTTGAAATACCTTTTTCTTTATGTTATGCACTATTATTGACAATGACGCTGGGGTTAAATTTCAAGCAAGGTGCACAACTTGTCACCTCATCAATCATGCATATCACTGCCGTCTCAGTGCTGTGAATTTTATATGCAAGTTACAGAAAACATCGCAGCTTATGATACAGCTCGATGCAACGCCAGACTGGCGCTGACCGTTATTGCCACAACTTCCGGCTATTTTTCTCCCACCGAACGGTCGCCAATGCCCGGCTGCGCATTACAACACGCCGGACGATTCGTGTATAACGGGACCCGTAACTCCCAGGATTATAAAACCGGGCTGGGGAGTTCCCGCTAAAATACGCTCACCCGTCAGGCCGTCGGTAAAAGATGATGGGACCTCCCCGCTGTCCAGAATGCTGAAGCCCTCGTCGTTCTCGATGCCCGCGATCTCGCTCTCCTGCTGGGCCAGGAACGCGGCGGCGGGGTCCTCCTCAGTCCCGACGCCGTTACCGGCCTCGGGCTGCGGCGCGCTCAGCATGTCGAAGTCATCCATGGCTGATTGAAAGCCGTCGACGGCACTTTTTTAAAAAAGAAAGCGGTGAGTAAGTGAAGCGCAGTCACCGCGGGACGGCGAAGCCCAGACTGGGTCAGTCCGAGATCAGGCGAAGGGAAAAGGCAGGATGAGAGACAGCTACACAATGGAGCGGAAAGCTCGACGCGGCCAATCAGAGGCGTCGGGGTTTGATGGACAGGGCTTTAGCCAATCTGAACGACGCCGGTCACTGGCTAAGCCAATGAGGAAGGGCAGAGCCGAGCACGCACTCATCCCGTGATCTTCGCCGGGTCCAGGACGTAGGCAGGAGAGGCGACGTGCCGGCGATCTGCAGCATAGGATCTGCAGGGCGATGCGTCTGCAGCATAGGATTCGCGGGGCGGTGCGTCTGCATTGTAGGATCTGCGGGGCTGTGCGTCTGCAGTATAGGATTTGCGTGGCTGTGCGTCTGTAGCGTAGGATCTGCAGGGCTTTGGATGAGGCTCGTTATGCCGCCGATGCGCGGACTGCGACTGTACTGTACACGCATCACGCATTATTTTGCACTTGAGCGTGTAGATCCAGATATGTGTTGGGGAAACCGCCGACTTTTTTGGTTCTTGGGAGTAATGGTTCTTGATATTTAAGTTCCAAGAGAAATCCTTCGTTGTGTAACGGAGAACACCTTGAGTTTTTTTTAGTGCATTAGTTGTCTTAGAAGAAATATCCAGCTGATGTACAAGTAATGCACGCAATTGCTCTAGATCATATCTGCTAAACGGTTTATACAATAATTTATAAAAGTTTATGTATAGGAATTTTGCGCTTATAATGTTTTCAAGGCTAACCACGTAATAGGAAGAACTGGAACAAAATACAGTTACAATATGACAGACTGAAATTATTTCGGAAATCAAAATGTTACAATGTAGGTTTTCATTTGTTCACTGATTAACGTAAGGTAACAGTAATGTTATCAAGTATGTAGGTCAATATATGCTCATCTTACGTTCTTTTGATTTTTGCGACCCATTTACTAATGTTTTCATTCACTAACATCGGGAATGACACAGCATCTGACGCTCGTTTACAGTACATTACCTTACACACATTGGTTATTTTTGCACTATACTTAAAAAAAACTGTCCGGCTTCAATTGAACCTATAAGTCATCCGACAAGCATTAGTCGATAGTATTACTATATTCAGAGGAATAAATATTATGATCATATAAAGTTAAAATGGAAACGTTTGCACTGTCACTTTAAGAGGTCTACGGGCACGTGTGCGCTGTTTTCTTGTGCGTGCAGTTTAAATCAGATGGCAATGATGCTTTGGATCCTGACGCTTTGTCACTAGCCGATCTGCAAATCCTGACCGGTTTGCAGCTTGCACGTCTGCACATGCGCCGATATTGAATTCATTCGAAAAACTAAAGATGCCGAAAGTCTCGTATTTTGTTTGGTTACCTATGGTTAAGGGTGTTTGGGCTGGGTAGTATAGGGTGCGGTGAAAAAAATAAAAATTTCCAATTGCAATTTCCAATAGTGCAGAAAAGTTGTCACTGGACCTCGTTATTAAACGTGCAAAATATCTTTGAAATAGGTTAATATTTTCAGGTTCCGCAACTCAAATGAGGATCCTTGTGGAAATGTTGGGGGAGTTGCAGAGCCAGATCCAACACCTGACAGAGATTGTTACCCAAAGACCTCCCTTTTTGGATAACAGCCCTGCAGACACACCATTAACGACGGCAAGTGCACTGTACAAAATTGCTTTATGAACAATTTTAATTAAATTATTTTTAGATTGATTTTGGAAATGTTTCTTTTTTTTATAGTCTAAATAATAAAGTGTCATGGTGTATTTAAGTTTATATTTCATACCAATTATATTTCTAAGTGAATTACTATTAACTCAATTACAGAGATTTTTAAAATACTTTTTACATTTAAAAAAAAACTATTATTTTTTCAGTGTGCTGAGGATGGTGGACTTCCACTGCAAGACATTGAGGAGCTGCAGAACATTGAAATGCAGTTGGGAAATGTTGACGTTATGATCAAACTGGTATGATTATGGTTTTACAAGACTACTGTATAAATAATACATGGATGCTAAGAAATATAATATATTGTATTAAATATACTTACACTCACTATCCAAAAGTATGCAATTAATTTTGTATGATCAAACATCTGTTGTCACCTCCAGGTATCCAAACTGTCACTGGCTGGGGTCAAACACTACAGAAAACAGTCTGGAGGATCTGTGGAAAAGTGGTTGCTCCCCATTTGGCAGTTCATAGACTGGTGTGGCAGGGGGACATAACATAGATGAGGAATACATATATCGTAGATGTGATTATCTGTAAGTAAAACCAATGTTTAGGCAAAGGTAAAATAAGACCTTTCAGGATAAAGTTTTTACCCTAAAGGTTTAAACACAATATGGATTTAACCTCCCCATGCACGTTACATAATTCTTTCCCATAGATTTTATTGGTTTTAATGTCCAAAGTTGCTTTTTTTCAGATTGCAGGTTTAACTGTGATGTTTAACTAGTGAACTTATTGTTATTCCTTATTAAAGGAATAACAATAAGTTGACCTGTTCATGATTGACATTTACCATTTAATAAGATCTAATGTAAGTGAATTCTGTCTATTCTGTTTTTTAGAGTCTGCATTACGAAACCCACTGGTGTCTAGTTCAAATCAGACCCAGGACACGCTGGAGGGACTATGTCTCTCGGCTGACCTGGGAAGGCCTTAGGATTCCCCCAGAGGAGCTGGAGGAAGTGGCCGGGGAGAGGAAAGTCTGGGTTTCCCTGCTGAGACTGCTGCCCCCACGACCGGACCGATCAGTGTTTTGCCCTGCATGGGGCCTTGTGTGCAGTAGCTCTGCCACATCTGAAAACACTGTACAATAGCAGACTAAAACGTCACATAGTGAAAAACAATAAAATGCTAATACAACATTACGAAAAAATATGTAAGGTGATTAATCCTAATGCGAGTTCGATCGTGTTGCAGAACATGAAAATATTACCCCATTTCTAAGATATTTTGCACGTTTAATAACGAGGTCCAATAACAACTTTTCCTCACTACTGGAAATTGCTATTTTTTTTCACCCCACCCTACTCAGTCGGGGTTAAGGTTATCATGTTGGGATTACAGTTCTCCCCATATAAATTAATGTTATTTGAATTATCTAAAATATAAATTAATGTTATTTAATTTGATTATCCTTCTTCCTTGTTTATTGCGCCGTCTGGAGTAACAACATTTTCGGCATGTCACAAATGAAAATGTTGGGGTTTTTTCAGTAATTGCTCTGGGAAAAGAATATCCACTAAACAGTGCAATGATTTGTACAAGTTTAATTATAAGAATGTGGATTTTACACTGATTTCAAATCAAAAGATTACATAATGCAGTTAAAATATGACAATAGATCATTTTTGAAACGCAAATGTTACAACATTGATTTTTATCCGACCACTGATTAACATAAGGTGAAAATAATGTTTTAAAATATGCAGCAAAAAATGGCCGTTTTACATTTTCGAGCTTTGATTTTTCCACACATCTGAAAGGCTTTTCATTCACTGGTAATAGGCGGTTGATGCACACATTCACGAATCAGCTTTATTCACCAAGTGTGCTGTGGCACACAAGGAATTTGGTTCCTGCTGCTTGGGACTCCCTATAGTACACAGACAATAAATTACACTATACAAATAATAAATGGCACTATAGAAGAAATAAAATTTGAAATACACACATACATGGGTAACACTGTTACAATATATTGTGAGGTTGAGTGCAAACAGAGATTAAGGGGGGAGCATTTACAGAAGGCAGGTGACACACTTTATAGCTGTTCACGAGGATGATAGCCTGAAGGAAGACGCTGTTCCTATGTCGGGTGGTTTTTGTAAACAGAGTTCTGTAGCGCCCGGCAGAGGGGAGGAGCTGGAAAGAATTGTGTCCTGGGTGTGACGGATGCATTCGTTATTTCTGGAAAAGTTCTTTCAATAAAACAAAACCATATACACTGCAACGAGAAAAGAAACCAGAAATGCGGTGTTCGTTACTTTATTCACAGCAATGATTAACAGTGGATAGGCTCCATACCCCCCGCTATCCAGAAGGAAAAGCGGTTTGGACAATGGATGGATGGATAAATACAGAAAGTTTAAATGGAAAATGCATTGCAATGTGCACTGTCACTTTAAAAAGCCGGCTGACACGTGTACTATTTTTCTGTCTGCGGGGATTGGCCTTGTATATTGGCACTGAATATCCGCCGGTAAATATATACTTTAGACCTAGACCCTTCATGGGAAATCAAGCGCGTCAGTAAATAAGTTACACCCTCATGCCTGGTTTACACGAAGATCGCAGCAGCGTTTACGGCGCTCGGTGACGTCGGCTGTTTTTTGCCGTACGTAGTCAAGAGGCGCCCCGCTTCCTGTTACCGGTGCTGTCTGTCATACGCCTCCCGTTCCCCTCCCGCAGGTCCGGACGCTCTTTAGCTTTACAAGATGCCGCTTAAGTTCGAGCTGTGTCCCGGCAGGATGATCGGGGGCAGCAACCCCTGCTTCATCATCGCCGAGATCGGGCAGAACCACCAGGGGGACATCGAGATAGCGAAGAAAATGATCCGAATGGCCAAGGTAAGGGGCCGGGAGGAGGCAACACTTCAGCCAAGAACGCCTGGCGGTCTCGAAATACTGCACGGTAATTATTAGCATCCAGATCAGGTTATAGGTGTTGCTGAAATTTTGTAGTCAACCTCTGGGTACTCCGGTTTCCTCCCCACAGTCCAGAAACATGCTGAGGCTGATTGGAGTTGCCAAATTGCCCATAGGTGTGCATGTGTGAGTGACTGGTGTGTGAATGTGCTCTGCGATGGGCTGGCCCCCCATCCAGGGTTGTTCCCTGCCTCGTGCCCGTTGCTTGAGGGATAGGCTCCGGACTCCCCGCGACCCAGTAAGGATAAGCGGGAAATGGATGGATGGATGGATGAAATTAGGTTATTCTTCTTGTACTTTTAATAACCTCTCCAATGATACCTTCCTTTTTGAAATCGGACTAGGATTAAGAAAGTTATGATGCTTGACAAGATAACATCCTAAAAGCGGGTCACACTTCAATTTGTTGATTTCCATTGCTTTACATTGGTACTTCATGACCGTAATTAGCCTAAATAGGCGATAGGAAATTGCTTGTACATAAGAACATAAGAAGTATACAAACAAGAGGAGGCCATTCGGTCCATCAAGCTCGCTTGGGGAGAACATAACTAACAGCTCAGAGTTATTAAAATCTTATCTAGCTCTGATTTAAAGGAACCCAAGGATTCAGCTTCCACTATGTTATCCGGAGGACTATTCCATACTCTAACTACACGCTGCGTAAAGAAGTGCTTCCTTAAATCCAGTTTGAAATGTCCTCCCGC
>JABFDZ020000054.1:6053411-6066645 GCA_019775955.2 Pollimyrus isidori
TGGTATACTCAAAGGCAAGGCGGGACAACAACAATTTACTGCACTTGGTATACTCAAAGGCAAGGCGGGACAACAACAATTTACTGCACTTGGTATACTCAAAGGCAAGGCGGGACAACAACTTACTACACTTGGTATACTCAAAGGCAAGGCGAGTTTGTTTATACAACACAATTTGGACACAAGGCACTTCAAAGTGCTTTACAATGGCTGAAGGATATATTCAAATAAAAGATACTGAAATAACATTTTTTCAAGACAAAAGCCTAAAAGCCAAACAAAAACAGGTAGTTAACTAAAAAGAAGTTACATTGTACCAACAGATTATGAATAAACTGATTTAATGTATTGAAAAGCTGCAACGAACAATAATGTTTTAAGCCCTGATTTAAAAGGTGGTTCAAGCTCGTTAAACGAGACCAATCCCAGGATTTATCGCGCTCCAAGTTCATTCTTGGGAGGTAAGTCAGGAAGACGAACTGGCCGAGATTCACCCTCTGACTCTTTATACTCTGGCTGCTTGAAACAAAATCTTGGCCTGGATTTTTACTTTCTGGACTGGATTGTTACTTTCTGCACTGGAAATTATCCTATCAGCCAGCGGGCAGCATGTTGGGCTGACACACTCAGGACCATCTTCCCACTGGGTGCTCCGCATTCCTCCCACAGTCCAAAGACATGCAGTTAGTGTGTATCCCCCAAAATGCACTGGCATCCCTTCCTGGGTGTAGCCCTGCCTTGTGCCCGAACGTGGTGTGGGATGGGTTCCGAAGCCCTGCATTGCCAGGTAGGCGATGGATGGATGGTTGGATGGATGGATGGAGTGAGTGCCAGCTGAGTTATGTTTGTGTTGTATGAATGTAGTGGGATTATTAGTATTTTATTAAAACAGTATGTATGAGCAAGGACACGATGTCACTGTCCAATGAAAAACACGCTTCTCCAAAAAATTCATTTTTTCAGGAGCCTGAAAAACCACTTTCTCAAATGACTTTACAGAATATGTGTAAAACAAATCTAAATATATCTAAAACCATGAGATACCCTTAGCGCCGTAAATGGAAACCCGTCTTTACACCACCATCAGTGAACAGTTTCCTGTTTGAAATGGACTTACTTGGATTGTAATCAGCGGGGCAAGTATGTCAGTGTCAACACAACACAAACTAATCTTGCTTCACGTTCACAGTTAACAATAATGTTAGCTAGTTGTATCAAGTTGTTAACATTTGCGATACAAAGTAATCCATACGAATGATCATCATGAATACAAATGCTAACTAATACAAAGATATCATACACTATCGACAGACAGAGGAACAGGCATATTGTAAAAAGTCACAGTCCCTTGAATCAGACAGGACCCGGTTACCTTTAACAGCTGCACGGCGTCATCCTCCTTGTAGATCTCGTTCACCCGCAGGGCAAACTCGTCGGAGGCCTGTATTCGCTGGCGGCAGGCCTGCCCCTGCTCTCCGTACGCCTGCAGCACCGCCTGGCTCTGGGACTCCACCAGCTCCCGGGCCGCCTTCTCCTCCTCGTCCATCAGGAGGCGCATTTCGGTGAACTGCTGCGTCAGCCAGGAGCTGCAGTGCCTCACCAAGACCTGAGGCATCGACAGGCGGTAGCCGACCAATTCGTAAAGGTCACGCAAGTGCATTATTAATAATTATTATTTAAATTAAATCAATATAATGTAGCGGTCATGATATTACAGCTTTTTTTTTTCCAATTGCCAAGATACATTCTGCAAAAGTCACTTCCTGAAAACTCTTCACACAGCCTACAAGTGGCTTGGAAAAGTCTCCCCCAACATGCCACCAGCTACTGTAATTCACGCCTCAAAGGAGACTCACGCATCCTTAGCACCTAATATATTTTGCTGGTTTCCATTTTTTCCAGTTCCCATTTAACACCCGCTTTGTGCTGAAACCTTAGCATACAATGCACCCTTGGTTTAATACACGAAAGTGAAAGCGCTTAGTCTTGTGATACTTTACCTTCAGCTCCTCAGAGGCCTTCTGGATCTGGCTAATGTTGGCCTGTTCCTGTTTGGTCTTACAGCTCAGTCTGTTCTGGCAAATCTTAAGTAGATTCTACAGATTGTTCATGAGAGAAGGAAATACATCATTCTACAATATTTTCACCATTTTAGCGTCACATTTTTGAACGGTTACATTTAGAAGGTATGTTCAAACCTACGATCATGACTTCACTGATGAAATGATAGGCCTATGAAAAGCATAAGGCTTTGGTTTTTATAACACTTGTCAAATGTGTATAAGATAAAACATGTTTTGCACTATTTTTGTAGCTTTTAGTAACTAGCAGCTGCTATTTCATGAGCACCCCAGAGATTCAGCGACAGGGTGCACAGGTGGAGAGTGGAGAATAAAGTAAAAATCCAGACTGAGATTTTGTTTCAGCCAGTCAGTCAGTCGAGTGACTGTGACTCATACTCTGTGACTGTGACTCCTCATACTTGACTGGCTGGTTGAAATGATTGCCTCGATGTTTATTTTCTGGACCTGAAATTGCCACCCCTGGACAGGGGAGATGTAGACAATATTGTATTGTGCCATCCATATCACAGAAACTCTACCGCTGGTGCAAACCTATTACCCACCCCCCTGTGCCCGGGTGCCCCTGGTGGCATGGCGGATTACCCGTTTCTCTACAGCCTCCGGGTCCACGAGTTTGACGCGGTGGCCCTGGTGCCGGCCTAGGATGGGACACATGCTGCACACGCACATTCGGCAGTCGCGGCAGAACATCTCCAGCGCCTTGCCGTGCTCCGGGCAGCACCGGGCGCTCAGGTCGGCGCTGGGCTCGGCCAGGCGGTGCCCGCGGAACATCTCAGACGAGAGATGCGGCTGCAGGTGCTCCTCGCAGAAGGAGGCCAGGCAGGTCAGGCAGGTCTTGGATGCTGCGGGCCGTTCGCCCAGGCAAAAATCACAGAGTACGCCGCAGGAGGAAGCCGACGCGGAGGAGGCGCCGGGAGACAGAGGGACATTCAGGCACAGCGGGCAGCCATGGTCCAGCCTGGGCACCTGGCACCACACGCGCTCGATGCAGCCCAGGCAGAAGGGATGCCAGCAGGACAGCATGACAGGCACGCTGGGTGGCTGCTGGCAGACTCCGCACCTGAGCTGAGGTGCGCTCGCGCACTCCGCCATCGTTACCGCCCTGGCTGTCCTCCAAGCTCCACCACTCCTACAAATCAAGCAGGAAGCAACCGGTACGATCAACCACTTTGAGTACGTCTCTGCAATAACGATCATTTCGCATATTAAAAAAAATGTTGCACTAATAAAATAAAGTGTGCCCATTTTCATGGCATCTTAATGTGCAATTTTTATAATCGGCAATAATATTGCAGCAATTATATCTTGACACCGAGTATTAAGAGCAAAGTAGCGTCTTTCCTGGACGTGGAGGTGTTCCAGACAAAAAAAAACTTAGCGTGTCCGTTTCAGGCATTTCTCATTTTGTACTGCAAAAATGAATTATCTTTATCACTTAAACGTGATTAACGTGATTAAACGTGATTAACGACATTAATTAGGCCATATAAACCATAAAACTATAGCCTATTTATTACAGGAATTTTTCAACGCGCCACTTTTGCGACAGATCTAACAGCTTGTATAAATGAGCCCGTAACTTACCTTATTATCCGACGGTGACGGAGCTGCGCTCTGCCTGCCGGCGATTGCGAAGTCTGGGTGGCTGTTTGCACTTCGGCCGCGGGTGCGTCAGCGCCGCTTCTAGACCCTTCCTGCTTGACACATGTTCCGCGTCTTCTTCATTGGGCTCTGACCTGCAAGACGAAAAACCCGGAAAAGATCACGCGCTAGATAAAACCTTAAAAAAAAAAACTTTTATATGAAATCTAATACGTAAAGTCTTTAAATTCTCACACGTACTTAGATTAATTAAAATGAAAGATGTTTGTAAGGTAGCAGAAAAAAACCCATTGCCTTATACAAACATTACGGTTTTAATGGTTTTATATATTTCAGTATAGCCTTATCCTTATATACCATTTAATTACACATAACGGTTTAAATAAACTGGATAAATAGCCTACATATGCATGCGATGTCAACCAATCTTTTGGAAGATTTACCGGAAAACATTGAACCGATTTAACAGTTTTGAACAACAATATTACCGATCAGAAAGCAAAGCAATGCCGAGGTACAGGAGGACTACTGTATCTATCCTGCTCTGCAAATTTGCCAGTATGTATGATGTATCACGTTACTTCCGAAACCATCACATTTTTCTGCCTTAATTATTCGCAGGGCTCCCCTGAGAGAAAGCGGAGATCCGCTCTGCCTAATAGCCCCGTGTTCCTGTCAATCACCTCGCTTTAATCCAGCACAGGGCTTCTGCATACGTGTTTGCAGAACACATAATAGGAGTGTAAATGTGGTGATTTCTTTACGTTTCTTAATCTTGGTCACTCCACGCATGTAATGTCGGAGCAGACAGTCATCTTACTTTTCGCTACTGAATAAAAGCATGACTGTAGTGTTGATCAGTCAGGACATCTGAAAAACGTGTATAATTCAATGTCATAGCTGAGGCAGCGCATGACGCTGTCCGACGTGCAATTGGATTCGTTACTTAAAAGCTGTTTCTGTATCAGTGTAACTTTCTGTTGCCGTAGTCATGCGATTCTCACAAAGACCACATGCGGAACCCGGGTCAGTCCCTTGCAGAGTTGAGACAATTCGCAGCTGTTTGGCAGAAACAGAAGAAAACAGGAGTATATCCCGGGGGGTAGGGGGTGTCTGAGAAACATGCTCTGCATATTGAATCCATTCTCCACCAACTTTAAAGGGGTACTCTTGTAGTTTTGAAGTCCAAGTGTTCTGTACTGCCTTGTCCTGACAAACACAGAAATGAGGAAGCAGCATGCTCCGATGTAGATATTATACGTTAACCAGACCAGAGAGTCATCCAAAAGCTAGGCCTACATAATGCAGCTTCAGATCTGTGTGATTAATCACAGCAAGTCAAGGAATAATTGCTTAGTTATCCATTTTGTTTCTCAGTGGCCTGTTACAGTGTATAATCAGAAATGATATAAATCAATCACGTATTCTAATGGAACATGGGTGCCGTGTTATATGTAAAAAAAAAAATAATCCAGAAACAGGAAGTGATTCTGGCGTCTTCGACTGACAAATCGAAAGAACCAGTGATGTTGAACAAACATCCCCCTGCTCTGCTCTATCTTATCATCTTTAAACTCATATTGTAAAATTCAGGAGGTGTGTACAGGTGGGTGCTCATGAACCACACAAAGTGCATCATGGGAAGATAGACTTATCTCCTCCATAAGGAAGAAAGGGTTCACTTATGACCTGGGAGCTGTTCAGCGTTATCTGCACTTTGGTAGTTGTAGAACTGAGTGCCAGGAAGATTCAGTAGCTCCGGAGGTAAGAGCTTCTGCTTCCAAGAACAACTTCACCAAATTTTTCACCAAAATACATTTTATCTGTTGACTAACTGTATCCACTCGTCCTCTCCATACACCCATCTGTAGGACAGCCTTTACCATAAACCTTTTTACATCTCATGTTATTTTCAAAAATATTTCCTACAAAATTGTTTTTTAAAAAAAATGCAAATACAAATCAGTGGGAATCCTGGTGAATTACTTTATATTTTGCTTGTTGTTGCGTCAAATAAATTTTTACTTCTCAATTTTTTTATTGCAGCCTGGTAAGATCTCGATGTTGTGTAACACGACTTCTGCATGTTGTTTCGGAAATGGCTAACCACAAAAATGGTCACTGAAGAAAGTGTCAAATCATTATAGCTGACAAGCTGTTTTTTTCAGTATTGCCACCAATTTCTCACATTAATCACTGTCTAGTCTGTGATGATTCCTGCGATAATGTGTTGCTTGATTGGCATGTTAGGTCAGATTTGCCTCTTTTGACAGTTCATATTCATACAAGTGAACTGTATCTAACTGCAACGTGAACGCATCAATCTTCCAAAACTTTGATTGATTTTTGTACAGCTCACGTCTGTCATCAACGACATAAAAACATTCAGCGCATGCAAATAGGCAAAAAAAAACGCACATGAATTCCTATCTGACCGTTCTTATTCACGTGGCGTGGCCACCAATCAGATACGTAGCCTATCCAAACTTGGACCACAAATCTGCTCCTCGGTTGTGTGTCAAATTTTATGATTTGGACAGTATGATTCGGCACTTAGCCATCTCTCCAATTTTACTGTTCCTGCTGGCTCCTGGAGGATGGGCTCCCCCTTGAGTCTGGTCCCTCCCAAGGTTTCTTCCTTCTCAGGAGTTTTTCCTTGCCACTGTTGCCAATGGCTTACTCACTGGGAGCTTTGGGTGGGGATGCTGTAAAGCACTTTGAGATGATATAATGTTGTGATAATGCGCTATACAAAAATAACTTTGTTTGTTGTTGTTTGCTTTGAGAAGAATGAGTTTCTATGTCCACACAGCTCTGAAAGCACAACATCTGCATCTTATTAAGGCAAAAAAATCATATTTGAGGCGCTTCAGCCTAGTAATGTGAATGTACACTGTCACCCAATCTACATTGCACCCAACCCCCATTCTCAATTTCATT
Source organism: Pollimyrus isidori (assembly GCA_019775955.2). Classification (NCBI taxonomy): domain Eukaryota; kingdom Metazoa; phylum Chordata; class Actinopteri; order Osteoglossiformes; family Mormyridae; genus Pollimyrus; species Pollimyrus isidori. Next base: position 6,060,038 of record JABFDZ020000054.1, read on the forward strand.
GTTCTCAATTTCGTTGTCAAGTGACAATGACAATAAACATTATCTTGTCTTATCATGGCTCCCCCTGCAATTGGTGGGCCCACAAGAAGGCATTTTGTGGCAAGTTATCTCAAAATTTGATCCTTTTCAGATCTTCACACATACAATGCATTGGCAAAGTTCGAAAAGGATGCATCAAATACTTTTTAAGTTATCACAGTAATGAGGTAGTGTCTGTGGTGGCAGACCAGTCTGAAACCATAGACAGTCACTGTTTGGACAATATAATTCATAACAATGAACAGAAAGAGTGAATTAAATAAAATTTTGACTGGATCTGGAACTACTACAATCTGTCAGCGTACAAATGTATGAAACATATTAAACATCCAGCTCAATTACAAATCTAACTTAAACACAACAATACACTAACACTCTGCACACATTCATACTTTCTACATATTTTCATATGTCTAGTATTTACCCATAGAACGCCACCCCCACTGCCTGCTGGAGAATCGTAAATGGGTTTGCAGATTCAGTGACAACCATCAAATTCATAGGACATCTGGTTTATGATGGCAGTAAAAATGTGGAAACAGCTCAAGATCAAACAAAGCAAATAAACGGGACATTGTCCCAACATGGCATGTGAACAGATCACCTATACAGGTTCCGGGTTTCAACAGAACTAATGGGAGCATAAAAACCTCTGGAGGCAACTTACCAAATTAAGCTGGTTAGTTATTGTGACCTTATCAATACGTGGATGCCTCAAATGAAAAATATTTTGACAGAATTTTAAATACATGGGTAACGATTGTACATCTTCAATATAGCTTGTAGGTGTGACTTTTTGTGTGTATTTTAATCAGTATTCTTCGACAGAAAAATTGAAAATAAGTGAGACAAATCAAGTGAAATACGCAGCATGCACTGTCAACTCCACATCATTTCAGGATTTTTTTATTCGCTACATGCATTGTATAGAATTGGACTACAACCTACAGTGACATGGTCAACTTCTCCATAATAAAACCAAGATGTTCTTACAGCAAATAGAGTCAGGAGCCAGAAGACAGGATTCCATCATTATCGCCTCCATAGCAATGGAGGCCAAAGGTCATAGATATAACTAGTTGAGCCTTGCATTAATTATTCAATCAGGACTGACATACAGTAATAAATAATTCAGAACATAGCAGCAAATAAATAGCAAACACTAGGAATTTCCCAAAATAATTTATTCAATATCTCAGTAGTACTCTTCAACTTTTAATTTATGTATCATGACGTCAGGTCAGACCAGGTTGGGGAGCATGCACTGCGTTGCCACACCCACCATGCTAAGAAACACCTCTGGATCTCAGCTGGCAACCCCCCAGGCAGACGCGTGGTCCAGTACGACCCTCTGGAAATAAATTATTCCCCTGTAGTTGCCGCAGTCTATGTGATCACATTTCCTTTTCCAGAGAGGGACTACAAGTCACATTTTCCAGTCAGTTGGGATGATGCCTGACTCCCAAATGGAAGCAAAGATTGCCTGCAAGGCCAGCAGGACAGCCTTACCACCAGCCTGGAGAGGTTCACCCACAGATTCCTGCAGCCTTCCCTACCCCAAGCTGATTCACCACCGGTGAGGCTGGGTGGATGGCAATTAATTGAAGGATCGGCCTCAAGAACTGCGGACGCAGAGTGTCTTATCACTATCATTTATTAATGAATATGTTTTTTTGTTTATTTCCCAGACCGAAATATATTTTATGTATATTTGAAGTTTGCTCTCCTTGCCAGTAGGTGGCATAATTGCCTGCGTTAACGTTCTGCCTGGGATATTACGGTGGGAGGAAGAATAGGAAGACGTCACGGGAAGTCGCCACCAGCATCCAGGAAGTAGGAAGCGCGTGTGTAATGGTCGTTTGTTTTTTTGGATATAGCCAGTGAGCAAACGTCAAATTGTATTAAGTAATGGGGCTTTTTGGGAAAACGAATGAAAGACCACCCAAAGATTTGGTGAGTATATTTAAATTAAGTGTTGGTAGTTACTGATTTCGAACGATAAAAATGCTAGGATGTCAAGTACACAGACAGTACGCCGACATCCTTAAAATAGCAAAGTTAACTGCTTCCTTTACGTTGATGTCTCTGTTTTTAGTTCCCACTTGAGTAAGTGTATTTGACATAAGAATGATTACCAGAGTCGATATGCTATTGCGATACGTTCAGATTGATTCTTTTATTATTGTGTCAACCCGATGACAGCGTCAGCGGCAGAAAAACAGTTTGTTTAAAAATGTGTCCTGTCCTATAGTTCGTTGGTTGGACAGTTGTGTATAACGTGCAGCACCCGAAACTTCTGGTCTTCTGCGAAAAGAAATTTTCGGTTAGCCTTCCCCGCGAGTCTTTTTTTATTTAAATAATCGATTCGATGACGTCAGCAGGACGTCACATTGAGAGCGTCTAAGACGCACCAAAGTTCCTTCTCGCAATCGGTTTTTGTGGGGTATTCGAGGATATTTTTTCTCATTTCTGCAAAATGTTTCTGTAAATAAATTGCTATATTTACAATATTTGTTCGCATCTCAGTGCAGTTGTGCATTTCACACATTTTGCTTAACAAAGGTTGAGTTTTTTATTTTAAAATCACTGCTATGTTAGCAGTGTTTTAATGGGATATTTTTTATTGACAGGTCAATGAGTGGTCGCTCAAAATTAGGAAGGAGATGCGTGTGATTGATAGGCAGATTCGAGGTGAGTTTAGTGTTAAAGTGCCTTGACAGCTCCTCAGCGTGGTGTTAGAACAGACCCAATGGTGTTTGACATTCACTGGTTTTCTAGATACACACACATCTCACACACCCATTACCAGCGAACGGTAACTGGCTGGTACGCTCTACCATACTGTGACACAGACATCCAGAGGGAAGAGGAGAAGGTGAAACGTTCTATCAAAGAGGCTGCCAAGAAGGGGCAGAAGGATGTCTGTGTGATCCTGGCCAAGGAGATGATCCACTCCAAGAAGGCAGTGGCCAAGCTGTACGCTTCTAAAGCCCAAATGAACTCTGTGTTGCTGAGCATGAAGAACCAGCTTTGTGAGTAAATCTCCTTCTGAGGGAAAATGTGTTACGTGGGTGTGCGCGCTCACACACACACACGTGGTTGGTACAAACAAAGGTGTAGAACAGGTTTGGGTGGAGCTAGTATAAAAGATGGCCTATTTCTGTGGATGGGTGTAGTAGGTCTGAATACACCTAGATAGAAATGCATTGTACAGGTGATAAAAGTGCAGTGTCTTCTCATAACTAATGTTATCATGGGCGTGACTTTGCATCCATCTTATACGTGACGTGTAGTATGACAGGACTGTGGTTCCTGAATCGTGCTCAATCCGCCAGCTGTTCTGCGTGTCTCCGGAGCCCTACAGAGGAGCACGGAAGTGATGAAGGCCATGCAGAGTTTAGTGAAGGTCCCTGAGATCCAGGCCACCATGAGGGAGCTATCGAAGGAAATGATGAAGGTTGGTGCTGCCGTTCCAGCTGAGGCCGGTGTGTGGTGCGTTACTGTTACTGCCCTGCCCTGCGTGTCAGGCCTGTTACTGCCCTGCCCTGCCCTGCGTGTCAGGCCTGTTACTGCCCTGCCCTGCGTGTCAGGCCTGTTACTGCCCTGCCCTGCCCTGCGTGTCTGGCCTGTTACTGCCCTGCCCTGCGTGTCTGGCCTGTTACTGCCCTGCCCTGCTCTACGTGTGTCAGACCTGTTACTGAATCTGCTACTGAAATCTAAAGTTGCTCTGCATGGTGCATTTCCCAGGCTGGCATGATCGAGGAGATGTTGGAGGACACATTTGAGAGCATGGACGACGAGGAGGAGATGGAGGAGATGGCGGAGGCTGAGGTTGACAGGATCCTCTTCGAGATCACAGCAGGTAAGCGCCTCCTTCTCCTCACTGGTTGTTTGAGAGTAGGTGAGACGAACCTCAGCCTATCAGAGAAGAATCTGCAGATCTATGTAAAATACAGCCAGTTCCTATGAGAATCAGATTAAAAACTGGAAAAGTGTCAGCTTTACAGTAAATACGATAACAGCCATGTTTCTGAAGGTCCCCTAAGCATATTTGAGTGACCTAGTTTTAGAGATCGCACTCTCCGACCATGAGACTGTCTTTTCAGGAGCCCTTGGCAAGGCCCCCAAGAATGTGACCGAACCGCTGCCTGAGCCCGAGCCCATGGGGGCAACGGCAGCTTCAGAAGAAGAGCCAGAAGAGGACCTGGAGGAAATGCAGTCCAGACTGGCAGCACTGCGAAGCTAAGGGGCCCACACCGGCCCTCTTGTGTACAGGAGCCCCTTCTGGGTTCGCAACCCGCCGTCAATCCGGTTTTATATATCGCACCTTCACGTGACAAATTTGCAGAACACTAGACCGATAACAGATAAGACTCTGCCATGTAGTGTGGTACTGTCTGTCCGCGTATCTCTGTATCGTAGCAGCCTTTTGGAAGCCCTGCTGAATCACTGATGGCTCTGTGGCCGTGCACTGCTGGCCTGTCCCATATCCTAAGTACGCGTGCGGCCCCTTTCTGAAAACACCTATCCTTTAACGCTATGTCAGCCTACGTATGACTAAGAATAAAACGTTCTTTTTTCAGAGTCTGTTTCTCGGCACTCAGTGTGCGACGTCGGCAGCTCTGCAGTACGCGGCTAAGCTCACAGCTTTATGTAGCTTAACAGTGACATCATCTCAGGTTTGTTTTATTGTCCAGACATGCGGCACCATGTAAAGCAGTAAATCCGGAAGGGCTTGGACACTTGGGGCGTAGGGGGAGTTTCTTATACAAGAATGGTTATCTCTCTGAACCAATCATATTTCCTTCTGCCCTCAGAACAATCAGATTGTAAAGGAGGTGGGTCCAACCAGTCAGTTTGGTTATCTCCCAAGAGCTGTAGTTTATCTTAAGACAGTCTTGCAGTGTTCGCAACACAGTACTGGGAAGCATCCAAAGGAGTTTGACATGGGCGGGGGGACCAAATTTGCCCTCGGGTGCACTGTCCATTGTAATGGAATAATGTAAGAGATTTTTGAATAATCTTAAAATAAATGTTATTTAAAATGACTAGCACTGTTTACAGTATAGTTACACACCAATCCATATAAGGTATAAGAGGACTGTCTGATACAGGACTACAGTTTTCGTTAGATGTATGTTTCATCCTTGTGCTTTGAATGCGTAGAGAATTGGCCTCAGGTAACACACAGATTCATAATGAAAGATGCAGGAACACGCTCTTAGTCTGTATCGTGACAGAAACATAGTAAATAGCAAAAGGCGCCGATGGCAAAACCAAAAAATATCCCAGTGTGGTTTGTGATTCTAAATAGATATCTGGTCACTGCAAGGGCGTAGGTTTGGCTTGAACATTAGCAGGGACCAAATCAGTCCCGAACCCCCTTAAACACAGACAGAACTCTCTATATTGGAAGGACATGTGCCTCCTGTCCCCACCCAAATCCACACGCTTATATCTCTGTACATTACTGAGGACCTGGTGAAAGCTGAACGCCATAGAGGACGTAGGTCAGACTGAGGCTTCACAGAGAAGGAAACGTGATTTCAACAATGAGTAAGACTGACAGAATGGGGTCGGCTGCCGATACTCAGGGCAAACTCTTCCCCCCTATTTTCGACATCCTTAGCCCAGAATGCATATTGGATATGCTACAGTGGACAGTGAGAAGAAGGGAGAACTTTATTCATGGAAGTGAATGAGCTGGACATTCAGACCTTCCAAAACCCAATGACAAATCTTCCAGGTCAGTGTTTCTCATCCCAGTCCTTAGGGACCCCAGACGGTCCACATTTTTGCTTCCTCCCAGCTCCTGAGGACCAGTTTGAGATACACTGTTCTAGGTATTCAACTTTCCATTGAGGTTCACCCAGTCAAACATGGCACGCTCCTAATTCTATTTGATATCAATACATCCCCCCCTGGGTTTTCATCTCTTTGGGTGTTTAATTCGGAGCCTTCCCTCCCCCAAGAGTTCCTCACAGCTTCAGATTTGTGCGGTCATGGTACTTCTGATAGGGATCATCGAGGTACCAATTCCTCCTCTTCCAAAAGGACGTGGTCATTTTGTTGAGCATCCTTGATTGTGTGGCGTTGCAGAACACGTGCTCCCGGAGCCTCTTCTTCCTGACGGACTTCTTCTTCCACAGCTTCTTCTTGTACCCAGCCTGTCGAGCGAAATGCCAGTCAGAACAGTAGCACCATGTTGCTAATCTAACAGATTTCCACTGGATGTGTTCTAGCTGGGTATACTACATGGATACCCACGGCACGCCTTACATGAATAATGTATACTACATGGATATCCACGGTACGCCTTACAAGGATCACGTACACTCACCTAAAAGATTATTAGGAATGCCATACTAATACGGTGTTTGACCCCCTTTTCCCTTCAGAACTGGCTTAATTCTACATGGCATTGATTCAACAAGGTGATGAAAGCATTCTTTAGAAATGCTGGCCCATATTGATAGGATAGCATCTTGCAGTTAATGGAGATTTGTGGGATGCACATCTAGGGCACGAAGCTCCCGTTCCACCACATCCCAAAGATGCTCTATTGGGTT